>VJMH01006938.1:0-69140 GCA_009835185.1 Aphanomyces stellatus | reverse complement strand
TGTCCGCGCGGCCGTGATATACTTCCCCAAGACGGGCGCCGCGAAGTTCCAGACCGAGTTTCGGTGGTTCCATCGGAGCTGGCGCGAGATGCTCCCATTCCAACCCCCGCTCTGGCGCATGGACATTGTGGTCTTTTCAGATGGACACGTACCCCTCTTGGACGAGTTGGGCTGTCGTGTAGGCGTTCGCGCGAGTCCCACGGACCCTAATCGCTGTTGGATTGTACCCACCTACGTCAAAGTGCACTCGGACACGTTCAACTACCGCTTTGCCGACTCGATCAACGTCGTCGCGGTGGACCACATCGCGACCGAGCCATACGATTGGCTCCTTCGTTGTGATATTGACACGTTCTTCACCCCCGTCTTTGCCACGTGGCGGCCGACGAAATTGACCGTTGGGAGTGTTGGTGGCTACTGCTTTGACGGCTACGACACATGCGACCGACTCCACAGCATCGGGTTGAAGTTGAACTTGACGACGTCGTTGGTTCGTGACATTGGGTCGACGTGGTACGGCCCCGCCAAGATGATCCGCGAGTGCGGCAAGTTGAGCATGGACATCATCAACCACCTTCACGAGAACGAATTCTCGGCCGACGACAAAGATGGCGGCGTCGCTGGCTGGCCTCGATGGCACTATGGTGTCCTGACCATGTACTCTGGTCACTTGGCGATTCCACACTGCACGCGCGAGACGGGCTTTGAGAAACGCAACGACATGATCGACCACACGAGCTACTCCAAGGACAAGGTGGCGCGGCACGCCCACGTCCATGCGTGGCAGTCGCAACCACTCAATTTCAGCAAAGTGCGATTCCTCGACGGCGAGTATGACAACGTCGACGTCCAGTCACTCGACTTGGGCAACGTGCAGGACTATCTCATGTACATGGCCAAGGTGTCGAACGGAAAAGCCAATGCCGAACGGACAATCACGTTCGAACCACTCGTGAATGAAACTGGGGCAGGGACGCGATGACTTTTCGATTTCAGGCATTCGAGTGTACATTTGATCATGAATATTCAAAGCTGACTTATTATATAGTTGCGAAAGAAAGAAATTCATTCGGGTTATTCAAGTCTACATAGTCCTCCCAAGAAGAAGAATTTTCATGACCATTCATTGTCGTCCCACACTATTCCTTGAACTAATTACATCAATCAACTACCCGTGCCGTCCTCCCCAACGTGTTCTTGGCCTGCATTGTTGTCAATGTCGTCCTCGTCGTCACTGCTATGGCCTTGCGGGCGTGGTGCAAACGCCGTCATGAGCTGCGTCACGCCTGACCACGCCATCGTCACGATCGAGCTCCTCTCGGCGGCGTCTGCGCTGCTACATCTCTTTGAGGTCATTTGTGGACATTATATTACGCCTTGTGTTTCTGGGTCGAGGCAGCCATGGATGCGCGCGTGACTTCCAACAACAAATTTGGGTATTCCCCAAGCTCATCAAAGCCCCGCGTGGCCACTACGTGGTGGAAATGCGTCTGCAAATAACGCATGCAGCTGGCCTTGAGCGACTCCGCCTGATGCAAAGAATAATGGACCGTCATATGGTGCATCATCAAATCTACCTGGTAATGATTCGCAGCGATCAACACGTGGCACACGTTTTCGCTTTCCAGTTTGTGCACCAAGTAGTTTACACACAACATCGACAACTCCTGAGGAGGCGCCACGTCATAGACTTGGAATATGACTTGGCCGTGCATATACAGTTGTTTACCTGCAGGGCATAATGGTCGGCCAACCCCAAAAGCTCCATCGCGCTGTCGACCGTCAGTTCGTTCACGTACCCCGTATACAAAAATTCCTACGGCTGTCAGTGAGCCATCTTTTGTCACAACCATGTCGGAACGTACCAGCATGTGGAAAAATGCAGTGTAGCTCCAGTCAGCGATCGTAATCGTGGGCTGCCTCGATTCGAGCATTCCGCTCGAGAACATGCGGCGAAAATGCAACGACTGCGCGGCGACGATGGCTTTGTGGGCGACAATCGGTTTGTTTTGGACCTATGACGCGCGCCTCGTCACGGTCTTGTTTTCCTCGATTGCGTACGAGAAACGTAATGTCGCTATACGTGGCATCTTGTAGGAGCAGGAGGTCCCTGTATTGAGCCACCAATTGGCTCTGCGTCGTCAGCTTGATCGCCTGTTCTTCGATGCGGCAAATGTCCAACACATGCGTGTCATCGAGCCATTTGAACCCATCAAAGCCCCCCGTCACGTAAATCTATGCACATCCCGCGTTCATAGATCGATTGGCTACCGACGCGACGACCTTGGATCGAACCAAACAGGCGCTGTGCCGCTGCCGCCCCGATGGCGCTTGTAACGTGAGCGTGTCGGGGGACCTCTCCCATGCCATCTCGTCTACGATTGTATCAATAACGATTGCAGACATGCCACGTACTTGTGTTTAAAATGTAGAGCTCGTTGGAGCGCCCGCGGCCATCGTATCCGCCAAAGAAATAGATTTTGGGCTGCTTGACGTTGGCTGTGTGCCCGCGCAGCCCCGGCGGGAAGAGGCCACCGACCGATGCCAGATGGGTCCATGTCAATGTGTCTAAATGCAATGAGGAACGGATTGGTAAGATCGGAGTACCAGTTTGAAACTCGTACAAGTCACGTAAATGCTTGGCCCCCGAGTGGCCGCCAAACATGTAGAGCGAAGTGCCGACGATCGACATGGTGTGCGCATTCCGCGGCGCAGGGTGATACCCATGGACGATCGGATGGATCCACGTTAATGTATCTGCGAGGTAGACCATGAGGAAAGGAGATCGAATTCTGCGGACCCAAGTCCAGGATGTCGACGTCGTTGAAGCAGTGGGCGCCGTCAAACCCGCCAAAGACGTAAAGTTTGCCGCCAACTTTGGACATGGTATGGCACGCGCGGGCGCTCGGTCCAGTGCCTGACGTGGACTGCATTGGGGATGTCAGAGCGATGGACCCATGCGGAAGGACCTTACCACGGTCGTCCAAGTAAAGCTCTCCGTGTCAAACACATAAAAGTCCGAGAGCCAGGTATTGCCATCGTGGCCACCATGGACATAGATCTTGCGGTCGACGACGGCCGACGCATGGTTGTTGCGCGCGCGGGGAATCGTTCCTTCGCCATGGACGAGTCGCCATTGCAGCGTCGTGAGATCGTAGCGCCACATGTCGTTGAGGGCGTTCTTGCCACTCCATCCCCCAAAGAGGTAGAGCGCTTCGTCTTTTTCAATGTAATCGCACGAGTGTGCGGCGCGGCAGCCTGCCGAGTTGCCGCTGTCGACCTGCGGATGCGCCCACATTTTGCACCAAATCTTTCTGGGCGCGCTTGTGATTCGAACAACTATTCCGATTTGTTAAGTGCGATTCTAAATCCTCGGCGAGAAATAATATCATCGGATTTGTATTCAAGGTGGCTGGTTTTGACATCTCTCTAAAGTACGACTGTGGACTTTCTGGGGCGCCGCCGTTACATCAATTTCCGAACGTGCTCGAACTTGAGGCGCCGCCAACGACTCCATGCGCCCTGTGCTCGAATCCGCGTAAGTTGAGGGGAGGAATCGCATGATGCTTATGATTCTCTCCCTCAGGATCGCCGTCGCGCGGTGGCTCATGCATCTCAAGCTGGAGACGACGACCGTCGACGACATCACATGGACCTACTTGGACTCGAAGTCGCCTCGCGCGTGTCCTTCCCATCAAAAGCCCGAGGCCGAAATCGTCGTCATTCTTCACGGGTTCTCGAGCATGAAGGAGTCTATGCTTCGTGTCGCGCGGCCGCTCCTCAAGCACTTCCGGGTCATCATGCCCGACTTGCCCGGCCACGGGGACACGACGTCGACGCTGCACAGCTACCGCGCCGAGGAACAGGCCGCGCGCCTCCATGCGTTCCTCGTCCACTTGTTTGGCGCGACGGTCAAGGTGCACATCCTCGGATGCTCCATGGGCGGCATGGTCAGCGGCGTCTTTGCCGCGCGCTTTCCCGACGCAATTCGGTCCGTGACGCTCATCTGCCCCGCGGGCATCACGATGCCAACCAAGAGCTCGCTCTTTCAAATCTTCGAAGACACGGGCGAGAACTACATGCGCGTGGAAAAGGTCGAAGATTTCGACCGCCTTCGGACGTACATGAGCTTTCGCCAGCGCAAACTGCCGCGCTTCATTGGGAAATTCGTCGTCGAAGAAGCAGTCGGTCGTCACGCTCGGACGTTCCATGACAGAGTTGTTTGCATTAGGACAAGCGCCGCGAAGCGCTGGAAGAACTCATGCGGGACATTCTGCTGGACCAGAGCGTGCTGGACTCGTTGCTGGAGAAGATTGCAGCGCCGTGCTTGGCGATTTGGGGCGATTCCGACCAGATCCTCGACCCGTCCTGCCTCGACGTAAGCCATGATTGCGTCATCGTCGTCTCAGGATGACGTAGACAATCAAAGCCAAAGTGCCGCCCCAGTGGCTCACGGCCAAGGTCATCAAGGACGCCGGACACATAGTCCACCAAGAATGCCACGAGAGTGTCAGTGGCTTTGCGCTCGAATTTCTCCAGGCGTTGCCGTCGTCGACGTCAGACATTGTGGTCCAAATCCCAACGTAGTAATATCATCAGAAATGATGACAAGATGGGTCCTGCGTGAAGCTGCAGGAAAGCATCGCAAGTTCACGATGTCGTCCGTCGTCCGATCGACCAACATTCTCGTGTGGCGTTTCACCATACGACCCGCTCAAGTGCGAAATGTTTGAAATTTGCACAACGCGATCGCTGAGATGATCCGCACGCTGCTCGATTCCGCGTGCGTAGATGATCGTTGGCGTCGCACTGATGTTCACCCGCTTGTGTGGTAGGATGTACGTCGCGCGGTGGGTATTTGGCCTCGCACTCGAAACCGCGACGGTCGACGACATCACATGGTCCTACTTGGACTCGCACGGTGCAGAAGACGACGACGTCGATGCACCGGTCGTCGTCATCCTCCACGGCTTCTCCAGCGTCAAGGAATCCATGCTCCGCATCGCACGACCCCTTCTCCCACACTTTCGTGTCCTCATGCCCGACTTGCCTGGTCATGGGCACACCACGTCGACCTTGTTTAGCTACCGTGCCGACGAGCAAGCGGCGCGGCTACATGCGCTTCTCCTCCACATCCTTCCGCCATCGACGACGATCCATCTCCTCGGCTGCTCCATGGGCGGCATGGTCGCTGGCGTGTTTGCTGCGCAGTACCCCGATCGGATGGCATCCGTGACGCTCATTTGCCCCGCCGGCATCACGATGCCGACCAAGAGCCCCATGTTCCAAGCATATGCCGACACGGGCGAAAACCACATGCGCATCGAAAACGTTCAAGATTACGAACGCATGTGGACTTATATGAGTGCCCGTCCACGAAAGCTGCCGTCGTTTGTCTCGTCTCTCGTGGGTGGATTTGTCGTCGACGAAGCCGTACGTGTGATGCTGCATCACGCACAGTCATGGGATGCTGTAGAACAAACGACGCCAGGCACTGGAAGACCTCATGCGCGACATTCTACTCGATCAAACGGTGCTCGACACAAAGCTCGAACAGATAGCGTCGCCGTGCTTTGTTCTCTGGGGCGATTCCGATCGGATTCTCGATCCATCCTGCTTGGAGGTACACGGACGCATGCAAGTCACTGTCTCTGAGCCACCTACCTAGATCGTCCGTGCAAAGGTCCCGGCGCAGTGGCTCACAACCAAGCTAGTCCCAGACGCAGGTCACGTCGTGCACCATGAAGCCAGCGACGTAGTGAGCGCCAGCGTCGCGGCGTTTTTGCTGCCAACAACGTCGACATCACCCACGTAAGCTCGAAACAAGTGGCATTGTTGTCTTCTTGATGCCAATGGCTCAGACACAAAGCGGCAATCACTTGGATGTGGCCTCTGTGGTCTACACCCACCATCTGTCTTGTCGTTGCCGCGATCGCAATGGTGTCGCACGCTTCTTACTAGTCGTGGACTCTAGTCTATTGTCGCTGCCGGTATAATCTGCTCGTGGTTCCAATACAACACGAAACATGAATAAAATGAGATTGGTCATTTGAGATATAAACATGGTTTCAAGTCGAGTGTAGCATCAAAGGCAATTCACGAATGGTTGTGTAGCATATAAATACGATCGTCAGAGGGTGCGTTCTTCCATGCAACACTGCGAGTCCGCCCGTCCAAAAATTGTCCTCGCAGTAGCTTACGGCCAAGGAGATTCAGGACGGCTCAGACAGACGCGGCGGCGCCCCTGCTGTCGTCAGGCTGGACCACCGTGGCAATCGTCGTGGTGGTTGTTTGTGTCGTCGGGTTGTTGTCGTCGTGTCGTTTTTTCGCGTCGGTGTCAATCGTTGGTTCGTGCAATGGGTGGCGCGTCTGCCACCACAGCGAGAACGTCCAAAATACTAGTGGCCAGAGAAGCCAGAGCATGAGGAGCAGCATGGTCGTCTGCAGCCCGCGCTGGTTGGCGGGCGTGTCGCAGTCGTCAAGTCGGGCGTGCGTCCCCTCGTCCGACGCGCCGCAGCCAGGCGCGAGCGCATCCTTGACGAGTCCAATCACGAGCGGTGCAGGGACAGAGCCAAGCAGCTGCGTGAGCGCCGTGTGGATGCCCGTGGCGAGGCCGCGGCGGGCAGGGGACACGGTGAGGAGGATTGTGGTTGTGGTCGTGCCCATGGTTGCGTAGACGCAGACGACGGCCAAGACAAAGAGGAGCAGGAACGTCGGGGGGTGGTCGATGGCGGCGACGGCGCCGACGGCGAGCGGAAGTGAGAGCCCAACAAAGACAAAGCGCTGGCGGCAGGCCATGGCGAGACGGAAGGCTGCATTGTTTTCGTGGCCAACGCAAGCAACGTCCATGACGTAGCCGCCCAACGTGCCGCCGACGATGCCGCCGACGACGACGGCCGCGCCAAAGATGGTCGCAACGTAGTCGGCGGGAAAAGTGTGCCGGCCGAGGAGAATGGATGGACCAAAGACGGCGACGCCTTCGACAAAGAACGTGAGCGCCGCCATGCCCAGCGTGGACGAGAGGAACATGGGGGATTGAAGAATCGAGACGACGTCGTCTGTGGGCGTCTCGTGTTTGGCCGTTGATGACGTGGCGCGACGACAACGAGCCTCGGAGGAATTCGTTGACACGCACAAGGGTGCATTCAACTGGGGTGGAATGCAGCACGTCGTGATGAAAAGGAGCGGCGCCATGACGACTCCCGCGACCAAGAAGGACATGTCCCATCCGTACGCGCGCGCCATGAACGAACCATAAAAGTACCCGACGCCCGTGCCAAGCGACATGCAGGCGTAGTAGACGCCAAGCCAGACGTTGCGGGTTGACTCGGGTGCATGCGTTTCAATCAAGGGGGGTGAGATGGCGCTGTACGACCCCTCTGCGATGCCGCTGACGGCGCGGCCGACGACGATCATGGCAAAGCTGGAGGCAGGGCGCGCGAGGCCGCAGAGCGCTGCTGCGAGGACCCAGAGGCAGATGCCGAGCGAAACGAGGTGGAAGGGGCGCTGGGACTTGGAGAGGAAACCAAAGACGACGAGCGCGATGGCGTAGCTTGTAAAGTTGGCCGATTCCACAAGGCCCATGTAGACGTTGGTCGAGTTGACGGCGAGCGCATGCTGGACAAAGGTCTGGAATTGAGTCGGCGCGGATGGTATGATGACGCAGTAGATGAAGTTGATCGTGTTGATCAAGCAGAGGATGAGCACGGCGTGCGTCGCGCGGAGCTGCATTTTGTGATTGTGTCGCGCGAACGGTGCGCTGGGTCAAATTTGGCGAAACCTCTCAAAGTCGATGCGTGGACCGAGCAGCGACATGTTTTTTTTTACGTCTGACCTTCATCACAAGAACAGGAAGGAGTACGATTAAAATTTGATAGCGTTTGAACCTCTCGAAATAGATTTTATAGTTGATGGCGAATGTTGAGCTGTGATTGGTCCATTTCAAATCACGACCACGCACTTCGACGAACCGTCGACAACCACATTGCTATTTCAATGAACATTCAGCCGTTGTGTTGCTCTGTTTAATACGACTCGAGGCACAGGCGTGCCGGTAGACCATTTGCATTAACCATAGAACTAACGCGGCTAATGCAATGCCCCGGCTTCTCATGTGTGTTGACTTTAAAGGTGTGGAGTCTGACGTGCGACGGATTCAACGGCCTTCCAAGGTTGAGGGCAAATGTGGCATTCGCCCACTTGCCTTTACACCACGACTGCGATGGCCGACATCGTGGCGCCGCCCAACATTCGCATAAGTGCTGCCCGTTGCTCTCGAGGCAACAACTCGTAGTTCGCGGAAGCCACCGCGAGATCAACGATTCCGCGGCCCAGCTTGACGCAGGTGTGGGCTGTAGGCCTACAACATGGATGCATGAAACGAGCTAGAATGCATCGACGGAGCACCCGATGTCGAATTCATACAGCCCCTGCTGCTTGAGACCACCCCGCAAGACCGACAGGATGCAGGCGTCGATCTGCGGATGCAATTTGATTCGTTCCAATGCGCGTTTTACATGGATTACTCGACCGACTCGCTGTGGGTGATGAACCAAGACCACAACCATGGCATTTGTGTCGACGACGAGCTCATTCGTGCGTAAGAGCGTCGCCTCACGCCTCGATCGCTTTGTAGTGGGCCATGGCGTCAAGTTGGAGCACAGTCAATGCGTGGAGCTCATGCGCGAGCCCATCAAAGGGCGCATGCAGGGCCGTCCGATCGCGTAGCCGCTTGGATCATACCTCCTCGGATTTCATTGCTGTGTGTAGCTACATTGTCTAAAACCCGCGTTGCGTAGTTCGGACAGGTCTGCCTCGCTTCTTGGATTGGCACTTTCCAGATCTCAAAAAGGAAGAAAAATCGAACGAGGACTTTGTTGAAGGGCTCTTGACGCAAGGCGACGCAGTGGCGATGAAACTGCATGGCGACGCAGGCTAGATGACGAATGACGTGGATGACGACTCGCGATGACGACAAATGGTCGATGAGACATGCGTGGTCAATATGATGACGACACGGAGACTAAGATACGTGATAACATCCCAGAAGCCAAGAGACATCGCTTGTCGTACTACGAAAGAAAAAAAATCGATTGTGCTGTGTGTGTCGGGTGGGATGCAAAATGTGGTAAAAGACTGCGCCGTCGGGGAATTGAACCCCGACCTTCTCCTTGGAAGGGAGAAATCCTAACCATTAGACTAACGGCGCACTATACAAACGAGCTCCATAAATTAAATAATTATTGTCAAAATAAACGAAGGCAAGTCATTTTGGACGCGGTCATCCAAAGATTGCTCGTATTATTTCTTGTCAACAAGATGTCATTCACGAAACCCGTGACTGTTGCTAGAATATTGGGTATCAGGCCAAGAGTGACAGCCTACATGCTGTTGGACGTAACACCGCGCAACTGAACTCAAGAGAGAGAGTTTAGAAGTCACTCCCTCATGTTTAGTGTCGCTGTGATGACCACAGGGGGAGGGTGGTCATCACAGCGACTCCAAAAGTAGACCAACAGGTTCCCATCCTCCCATTGGACAGCAAAATTCTCTTCCTGTGATTTGATTGGTTGGGTAATGAGATATCGATGCTGGGAGTGAACTTTCGAGTCGACCCAACACTCGACTCGTCGCCACCGTTCACGACCAACGCCTTCCGTTGGTTCCATTGTGCCAAATTTACCCTGGCATACGCTTCTACCCTCCGATGATATATGTCGCTGTGGAACCCATGCATTGGATTCTACCTCAAGCCAGCGGAGCTCAAATGTTGCATTCGAGAATTTTCTACGCCGCTGTGAGAATGGAAGACTTTACCGCAGCGCCCAACATCCGCATCAAGTTGCATCCGCACGTCGATGCCTCCATGTCATCAGCTTTGCGGGAGAATCTCAAACAGTTTGGCGTATACGAATTCGACATTGGGTGCTACTTTGTTGATCTTGTGCGCGTGTGAAAACAACATGTGTAGGCCGACAAGTCAGACATGCGTCAAGATCAACTACTCAACCTTTGTCCGCGCCATGGAAGGGACCCCCAAAGCTCTTGTGGAAGCCGAAGCAACTCCGACAGCCGATGCGTTGCCGGGTAGCCACTTCGTTTGCGCGTTCTTCTTTGATTACGCGATCGCCGACGCGGTGTGGGTGATCAACATTGACAAGGCCGATGGTAGTATTTTCGTGGACGGCGAGCGCATTGGTGCGACGCAAGAAAACTTTGCATGACTGACCATGTGCAGCCAAGATTGAATACGGCGTCAAGCTGGAGCACAATCAATGCGTGATGCTGCCGGGCGTACTCATCGGGGGGCGCCCGATCACGTATTCGCCATCCGAATCTCCGCCACTCATGGATATGTAGCTACGTCGTCGAAGACCCGCGTTGCATCGAACGACTTGGCCCGTCTCACCACTTTGACTGGGACTTTCAAGGCACGGAAGAAGACATTGATTTTGACGTCGACGAGGTTGAAGGGATGATGACGCACGGCGATCATGGGACAGAGACGAAGAAGCGTGGTGACGAATCGACTGGGGACGAACTGGTAGCCAAAAGACAACGTATACACTAAAATCTAGACCCGGACGCTCGAGAGTTGAATTGTTGTTCGCTTGGGAGCTCTAGGCGTTCCGTGTTTTCAAAAGGCATTGCTCAAGTCGAAAAGGCGATGAGCCCCCCTGGCCAAACATGAATATTGTCATTGTGTATTTTAAATAATATACATTGAGGCCAAAGCCGATCCGCTTGCTCATATTCATTCGGCGATGGCGTATTCGGATCGTCAAATGATGTAGTTGGATAGTACACCCACCACCATCGTAAAGGAGGGAGCGTTGCCAGCGAAGACGCAGTCAAAGTTGTCGTCAACAGCCCAGTCAACTCCAAATGCACCAATTGTGGATGAAAGAGGTCTTGCGTGCGGTCGATCGAAACCGCGCCCATATTGACAACCTCATATATCGACTGGATGATCGTACAAACGGACATTGAGGACCATGTGAATTAACCTCCTGGTAGACACTTGGTGGCATCTATCTCATTCGGTGCCGTGCATTCTACAGACCCACTTTGCCTTTTACGAGATCCCCCTTTCCTCTTCGCCATCCACAATCCAACATGTCGTCGTGCTGCAAGAAGGCCAAACTCGACGCGGCGCCGACATACTTTGACCGGCTCCCCGCCGACCTCGTCGTCCATGTTGCCTTTTGGTGCCCCGACGTCGATACGATCTCGGCCTACTTGGAAGTCCTTGGCTCACGCATCCATGCCCAAGATGGTCCCCTCGCCCACCTCGATCGGCTTCGCATGATGCGGGGCATGGCAGCTCTGTGGCCAACCCTTCGTTTGGATGAGTGCACTGGTCAAGCACGGAGGCACTTTGAAGCGATTGTCGGGCTCTACCACACCATCGACATCGTGGACAACTCGGTGGACGGGCCATGGCTGCGTCGTCATCTCCAGCCAACCACGGCCGTGGCGCTGCGCTACATGCCCCACCACTTGAACGAGATGACGCACCAGTGGTACGAAGACATGAGCACGCTGCGCGTTACCCACGTTGTCTGGCCATCGTTTGCGTGTCCCGTTGAGCCCTTCTTGGACGTCTTGCCTCGGTTCCAACACTTGACGTCGTTGGAATTGGACAGCTTGACCTTGTGGGGACCCGATGTGTCAACACCCCTCACGGACGACGATGCCACTGCCGACGACGCGCAAGGTGACGACGACAATGAAGATGATACGACCGCTGACTCGGACGACGAAGACACTGCCGCCGCGCAGACCACCTTGGCCCGTGTCGCGGCGTTCGTGGCGCAGTCCAAGACACTGACAACCTTTTCCATGATTGACGCCGCGTCTGGCTGTGCGCTGCCCCGCGTGACCAAGGACATCTTGATGGACATGACAAGGTGGCTCACAACGCAGCCGGTGCGCCAGATTGGCCTCGGCGTGTGGAAGGATGTGGCTGATGATAGCCTTGTCACGGCTCGGTTTTACACGGCGCTTTTCAACTCGCCGACGATCGAAGTGCTCGAGTGCCGCGGCATTGAAGCCTTCAACGTGGACCTGCCCATGGCACTTCCCAACGTGCGTGAGCTTCGCTTGTTTCACAACTATGCCGAGCCCGACGATGTTGACATTGCTTGGCTTCCTTCCGCGCTCGTGGGTTCCAAAGTCCACCTGCTCCAGTTGTCCAGCATACCCATTTCCGAAGCCACACTCACACGCTTGGCCGACGCGCTGCCACACACAAACGTCAAGGTTCTCGACATTTTCCTCGACTTTTCCCGGTACATTCCCGGCGCGGTCGTCTGCTCCATGCTCCAGTCGCCCCTTGTGATCTTGAGTGTGTTCACGGGAGGGTACATTCTCTCGACGAACGAAGCGCGTGCGATTGCCAGCGTTCTCCACGTGAACACGACGCTTCGATCGCTTGTGCTCAACCGACTTGGCACCATCGCTGGCGCCCGGGTCATCATTGCAGCTGCATTCCACCCACACAAGGCGTCGCCACTCGGTCGACTGCAGCTCAGCGGCACCTTTTCCCTCACGGTTCAAGACAAGAAGGCCATGCGAAACCTCGCGCGGGGGCCCGTCCAAGTCCGCTTCCCCACCTCGTCGTCCATCTTTGCCAAAGACCCAACGTTCAATGCAGACTCGTTGTTTGAATAAGGCGATGTGTGATGAACAAGAGTCTTGAAAACGTACACCTGAATCGACTTGTTATTGAGAGCTACTGCTAGCTCGTATTCCTAGTCATGCTTGTCAAGGGCTAGCAGCAGTCTTGAGCTGTATGAATTGAAACTACGAAATACTTCTTGAGGCACACTTGAGGGTTTTGCTCACGAAGTCGATGACGAGCAATTTTCGTTGGCATAACCCGCTCACGATGGAGTGTTTGAGCACTGCACAAAGACAATGTATTTGTCTCACCACAACGTGCCCCCAAATTGCTCCTATGCTTCAAGCCTTGTCTACATGATCAACAGTTGTTCGCCAACGCTCAAATGAAAATCCATGACCTTGCTCGCCCATTACTCGTTGACAATTTACCTTTCCACCACTTCTCAAGTTACGTAAACGTCTGTCCATCAAGAACCACACCAGACATTTCGAAACCATCATATATATATATCAAACTTATATCCTACTCCTTTGTCATCTTGTCCATGTACCCGCCTTCGTTGCACAGGTCAAAAAAGATACCGCTGCCTTGGGCAATCAAGTTGTTGGGCGTGTCGCACTGCGCGAGTTGGCCCTGATCAAGCACCAAAATGCGGTCAGCATCCAACACCGTGTCTAGCCGATGGGCGATTGTCAACACCGTCGAGGTCGCAAACTCGGTCCGGATCACGCATTGCAGCAGCTGGTCCGTCCCGTGGTCGATGGCTGCCGTGGCTTCGTCCAGCACGACGATACGCGCCTGCCGCAGCAGCGCTCGCGCCATGCAGAGCATCTGCCGCTCGCCCACGCTAAAGTTGTCACCGTTTTCTTCCACGGGTATGTCTAGCTTGTCGAGGCGGCTGGCCAAGTGGACCTTTTGGAGCGACGCCCAGAGCGTCGCGTCGTCGAACTCGTCAAACGGGTCCAAGTAGTTGCGTAGTGTGCCTTGAAAGAGTACTGGTGTCTGTGGGATGATGGCGATGGCCTTGCGGAGTGTATGGACACCCAGGGTCGCAATGTCGACACCATCGATCGAGATCGAACCAGATGCGAGTTCGTTGATGCGGAAGAGCGCCATGGTCAGACTCGACTTGCCCGCTCCCGTGCGACCCACGATGCCAATCTTCTCGCCCGAACGAATGTGCACATTCACGTCCTTCAACACGAGTGGGTCGTGGGCCTTGTACCGGAATGAGACATTGGTCAAGCAAAGGTCGCCAGTCGTCGGCCACGCCTTGGCGACGGCCCCTGCGACCACACGCGGCCCTTCCGATGGCAGACGCGCGTACTCGGCGATGCGCTCGGGGGCAACCATGGATGTTTCAAGCTGCGACACGGCCGCGATGCATCGCTCAAAGTATCCGAGGAGCGTAAACACGTAGTTGAATGCTAGGCCAATCAAGCCCGCGTTGAGCTGGTCGCGCAGGACGACGAGGGACGACGCGACGACAAAGAGAAGGACCGCGCTTGTGAGTTCCATGCGAAGCGAGAACCACTGGGTCGTGACTTGGGTGGCCAAAGTTGCCGCGTTGGCCGCGTCCACGTTGGCGCCATGGAGGCGGTGGAAGCGGGTGACATGGCCAGGACCAAACGCGCGGATGACGACGCTGCCGTCGATGCTTTCCGAGATCAAGTTGAGGAGCGGCGACTTGGCGGTTTTACTCACGCGCTCCATTTCGCGGGCAGGCTGGACGTAAAAGCGGCCAATGGCAACGTAGATGTAGAGGAGCGGGGCCGCGATGAGGCCCATAGACTGGATCATCCAAAAAGTCGTGCCGAGTGCAAAGACAGCGTTCGTGAGTGCGCCAACGAGCCCGCTGATGCAAAACGGAAGCGTTGTGTCGATGGTGCCCATGTCCCCCGTGTACCGGTTCAGCACCCTCCCGACGGGATTCGCGTCAAAGAAGCGCATGGGTGCGTGAAGCAGCGCGTGAGTCATCTTGTCAAAGAGGGTGCGGGCGGCTCGGAGACCCGAACCGTAGATGGAGAGCGTGCGGAAGATGGTCATGATGGCGCCACCGATGGAGAGCGCGGCGTAGATGCCCAAGTTGAAACCCGTGCGACGACGATCATCAACAGTGGAGGAGCTGCTCCAGTGGCTCAGCCAGAGATCGCCGGCGACAACCAACCCTTGCCACAACGAGAGAACAAAGCCCCAGTAGAGCACGACGGGCCAGCCCCCGAGTGCGTCAAAGTAGGCGCGGTATACATGCGCCGCCACACGGCCAGACGATCGGCCTTCTTCAAGGAGGCGGTCACTCGGGCTGTTACTCATGTCGTCGTTGCTGTGAGGAGAGAGCGAGAGAATGCCAGGCGACGAGTGGATTGTCGGCAGCATGCAGGGTGCCATTGAGTTGTTGGTCAAGTGCGCACGTGCCAAGACACGTGTCGAGGCGTCGTCGATAGCTTGCTTCTTGATGACGGATTGGCTGACGTTGCCAGCGTGGAGTTCGATCCGACGGTCGACAAACACCGAGTCGATGATTTCGGGCGAGTGCGTCACGAGCAAGACCGTTTTGTCGCGCAAGAGCCCCAGCACACACTTGGCAAAGATTTCTTGCTGCACGATGGCGTCGACGGCCGCGAGCGGTGCGTCCAAGATGAAGATGTCGGCGTCGCTGTAGCACGCGCGGGCCAAACTGATGCGGGCCTTCTGACCGCCCGAGAGATTCACACCCTTTAGACCAATCTCGGTGCGGTCGCCGTCGGGGAAGAGCGCGAGGTCTGTGGTCAGTGCACACGCATCGACGACGCGGTTGTACTTGGTGCGATCGAATGGCTGACCAAAGAGGATGTTGTCCCGAATCGTCATGTGTTGGATCCATGGTTGCTGGGACACATAGGCCACACGACCGCCGAGAAAGACTGAGCCATGAGTCCGGGGCATTTCACCGAGCAGCGCCAGGCAGAGCGACGACTTGCCTTGGCCGACGGCGCCATGCACAACCACCAATTCGCCGCGGTGGATGGTCAAGCTCACGTCTTCAAACAAGGGTTTGGTGTCCCAGCCAAAGGTCGCGTGCGCCACAGCCACGTCCACGGTGGCGTCACGCGCGACGGCGTCGTCGGTAGCACGTGTGAGCACAGTCGAGTCGTCCTTTTCGTTCAAGTTCAAAAACGCCGCGAGGCGCTGGACCGCCACAAGGGCTTGCATGAGGCCCGTAAAGATGTAGGGGAGGTCGCAAAGCGGAACCTTGAGCAGGTTGAAGAGTGTGAGTGCGGTGAAGATCTTGGTCGCGGTGACGGGCTGGCCCATCACGAGCGCATACGTGGCAAAGGAGGTGACGGCGACGAGAACCGGGCCTAAGTACATCAAGGTTGTGCTCGCGGCCGTGGCGAGAAAGACCCGCCAGAGCGAGTGCAATTCGGCGTTGCGTTCGCTCGTGATCTTGTCGCAAAATTTGTCTTCCCACGAATTCATCTTGATAATTTGCATCGCGCCAAACACTTGCGTGACCGACTTCATCCGGACGTCCTTTTGCCGCATGAGCGCGCCAAACGCAACTTGCATGCGCGTCATCGTCGCGTGGTTGGCCAAGAGCGTCGCGCCAATGACCGCGAGCCCAACGAACGTGGCCCATCCAATCACACCATAGAGGAGGACCATGATCACAATCACTTGGAGAGGCATGAGCCAGAGTTGGTTGGCAAATTGGGCGAGACTCACGATGGACGGCACGTCGGTCGCAAACATGTTGGCGATCTCACCCGCGGTCGTGTCGCGCCGAGACGACAAACGGAGCGACTTGCGGAAGAGCAGCGATTGGAGGGCCGACGTGATCTTGGCGGCCACGAGTTGGTTCTCAATGTTCAAATGGGCCGTCACGAGCGCTTGGGCGACGTTTACGACACAGAGCGATCCAATGAGCCAGAGCACCGCCTTGAGATCAAACGCAGTGTCGGTCTCGACGGCAGCGAGGACGTGCTTGAGCACGACGGGGCCGTAGAGGGTGCACCCGACCGAGAATACTTGCATGCCTCCGATGAGGACGAAGCGGGGGCCGTGGGTGACAGCGATGGACCAGAGGAGGGAGTGTGTGCGGCGAAAGGTCGGCTCAAAGACCGAGGCCACGGTCGTAGATTGGTGTTCGGGCTGGAGGGGCCACAGGTCGGCTGGGTCAAGCTGGCGCTCGTTGCCAGTGGCAAGGAGGGGCGTGGCCCATGCAAAGGTGAGCTTGGAGAAAAGGCTGGCTGACTCGAGCGGATGGGGAGGCGTTGACTTGGTGGTGTCATTGACGACGGACTGGTACTTGGACATGGTGCGAGCAAGGCAAAATGCGAAATAGAACAAAGTGCTAGACTCGCCAGAGGGAGTAGGTGTAGGGGCACACGCGCGGGGTAGGGTTATAACAGGGGTAGGGGAACGAGTGGACGTGCCCAATCTCGTGAAGTATTGGTGGATGAAAAAGGGGAAGGGTAAAAAAGGGGTAGGGGAGACGAGAGGGGGATGTATCTTGGGGGGGCAATGGGGGGAGGGTGCGACTTGACTTTGTAACCGGATGCGCTGGCTCGAGCACAGTAATGTTACCCAATCTTCGAAATGTTTCGCTTTCAACCACCATATGCACCGCTCCATACGAGAAAATAGTGCACAGGCTACATAATCGTTCGTCTGGAAACTCCCTATTGAAGTACTTTTCTGAGCAAAGGCAAAATCAACCCAATTGGCCCTTGAATGTCAAGGTGGCAACAAGGTAAAATACTGAACTGCACATGCAATGGCCGGTCAGTATAATTAAAATGTGGTGCTATTTGCTCTGGAATGCTGTTAGTTTCACAGCTCGTATATTCAAGTATCCTGTAGTCTTGTTCCATAAACAAATCCCCTCGCCTTACTACGTAGTACTACGTAGTAGTATATTTGCTGCCATTGGGGAATGAGTCTACCACATATGGTGTAAACGTAATGTGGCAAATGTCACCAAGCTGATGCTGATAGATGTGGTTACACAATTTTATCGTACAAAAAAGCTGTTTCGGAACAGCCTGGCGGGGCTGCCTGAATGTTGAATATATAAATACTAGTCTTAAGTATATAAATTGCCCATAAATACAGTTAATGAATAGAATTAAATTACTCAAGATAGTCCTATGGCTGACAAAGACAAACCGGATATTCTGACCACGCCATTTTCCTGTCAGTCACACGTTCATGATTGAAAGCGAAGTGGATCGAGGTGATATGTCAGTTTGCTTGATAGAGTTCATTTGATGCCACTCAAGAATACGCGCGCACATACGCCGCATCGAAGAGTCGATGTATGTCATCGTCGAATTGGCATTGCGACAGCTCATAAGTCGAACAGAGACTACGAAAATGGGGTAACGTCATTTGGGTTGTTCGTGCAGAACTTCGACGTAGTCACACCACCGTTCCCGACTAGCGCGACCAGTGCCTCGTTCACATCAAGTCGAACCAAGACAAACGACTTCATAACAACGAGCTTTTTTATGCGGCCAATCTTGTTCGAGGTGACGACGATGAGGCTCTTGACACAGCGAGCCAGGTTTGCATGAGAGATTGTCGTCGAAGGTGGTCTTGCACAAACATACTATTCCCGACACCTCCAGTACGAATGCCGCCTTCTTGAAGCATTTCAGGTGTGGCACCCTACGAGCTACGATGCATGCGCAACGATAGAAGACTCGCTCAGGCTGCCATAGCCTCGGTTCCACCTTCATGCATTGCTCTTTCCCACTTGTGCCTCCTGACTACGTCCGACAACCTATCTGTGTTGCTTCTCGTCAGGGCCCTCGCAACTGGGGCGAATCCTTTCGACGCAACAAGTGCAGGCAAACATCGATTGACACTCCCATTTGTTGCCCACAAGTCCAATCCAACAATGATGTCAAAGTCATATTCGTCCATTGCTGTCACGTTGGCGCATACTGTCGTGCATTCTCGTGTTCGATCGCATACTTGTTCTCTTTTATCTTTGCCAAACAGGTGGATTGGCAGTCACATCGGGAAGGAAGCTGACAGTGGTTCAAGCTTGGATGACGTCAATTATGTATGTACACCATGCTGAATGCTCTTGACTTTAATAATCGATGGACTGGTCTCGTTCCGCTTGTGGCATCCAATGTGTGCCTGCCTCGCTCGGTGCGTGTGTTTATCCCCTGGGGACTTCAAACAACCTATTATTTGACGTATCGACGTCCATCGCGCTATTTTTATTTCGTCTACAGGAGCGTCGCGTTGGCGTTAACAAGCTGGTCCAACGTCGCGGGTGAGCTATTGACGAGCGATGCCAAGCCCATGATGGCTTTTGGGACGCCCTGCGTGCGCACAACCAGCGGGTGCGCCGCGAGAACACGCGTGAGGTTGTCCACGGGATTCGGGTGCTGGACGACGTTGGCGAGAGGCGAGAGCTGGACTTCGGCGAGGCTGAGCTTTCGTTTGATGTGCCGACGGAGGAGATCGGCCGACATGTGCGGGTTCAGCGGCCCCAGCACGAACGGACTGCCGCCGTGCGTCTGCAGTCGGTCCGACACGACCTGTTGCCGCGCCGTCACTATCAACTTGAGCGCGTGGTGGCTCGTGAGCATGCTGTGAACCATGTTGGAGAATTCCTTTTGACCGACGTCCGTCGAGAGCAAGGCATCGCATTCGTCCAAGATGACCAAGATGCGCTTCTGTTCCGCGACTTGACTCCTACAGGTGATGTGAGACAAAGTGCACTTGGACTCAAACGACGTACGCGCCAGACCCCGTGGCTTTGGCAAACGAGTCAATTTCAAAACAAAGTGCCGTGAGGGTGCGTTGGATCGAGTCCATCATCAGCGGCAGACTGGCGCCCTTGGGCACTCGCTGGTGGACAGGAATGCAACGAATCCCGCCGGCAAAGTACGCCCGTGGATGCATGTACCGGCACGCTGCATACGCCAATTGGGTTTTTCCTGGCAGAAGCTCAGCAAGACAGACCAAACAAGGGGTCAACGTACCAATGCCTTCGGGGCCAGAGATCCACACGTAACGACTCACAGATGGTTGTTCCTTGGCCAGTTCGTGGATGACCTGAATTAGCATGTCATGAGTATTTGTTTCGTGAATGTGAGGACTTACATGGTATTGTTCGACCGTTCGGTGGCAAAAATGCTACAATCGAGTTAAGCCACAGCGTGAAAAGGGGATTTTGCATACTGTGCAGACGGCGGGCAGGGATGTGTTGCCCCAGAGAACGGGGAAGCGATTCGGATTCTTGACAATCGAGCCCAACCGGTCAGTCTGGACGTCAAGAGTGGGGAAAATCACTTCCGAGTGGTCGGCGCCTTCAGGCAACAATTCGAATTTGTTGGCCGCCTGGGTTCAATATGAAAGAGGCGCTCTTGAGGTTGTTATGTACCTGCGCGGCTTGGGCCAAATGCGGATTTGCGCCAACGGCACCACGGCCAATGACAAAGCTGTCTTGGACAGTCTTGCCCGTGGCCAAGGCCATGTAAAATGCCCTACCGAGAATACTGTGAGGTCAAGTAGTAGAGAAGGACACCCGACTTGGTAAACGCCGCGGCCGCGAGATCTTCAATCTTTTGGTCAAATTTGATGGCAATAACGTGCGGAATGCCAAGTCCCAAAAACGCCATGGCTGCAATTATATCTCAGTGCAAGGAATTCGGATGCAGTCATACCAACGTTGTGCGAGTAGCAGGCCTGGACAACCACGAGACGGAGGAGGGAATTCGTGGACGTGGAGACGCAGATTTTACGCAAGTCCGCGATCGGAATGGGGTGGACAGTGCCAAGTCCATCCTCGAAATAAAGATGCTGGGGACTGCCGTGGCCAGAATAGTGAAAGGCGCGGCATCCAAGGGTCATGAGGGACCGCAGGCTATCTGCGGTGGCGAATTGGACCGACAATGTCACTTCCCGCGGCACTTCAGTGACTACGAGACTCGTGTTGAGAGACCAATGTGAGAGGAATTAGTGTACCTGTCGGATCCGACGCTTTGGTCCGCTATAAAAATCAAATGTGGCAAATATATCTGAACGAGCCAATCACGTACGGCACGTTTCGACGCGTCAACAAGTGCATCTTTGAGGTTGGCGTATTCTTTAGCTAAATCCAATTCCTGTTTGGTGTTTGGTCAATGACGACACTCGCCAACACGTACTTCGAGGGGATGACAGTTGCCTAGTTTGTCTTTCCCAACAAGCGGCGCTGCAAACAAAACGCCCTGGCACAATATGATGACAAAACACTCGGAACATGTACCAAGACATTGTCTTCGAGCTCCACGGTCGCAGGCGGGGGATGGATCGCCGCTTGGCGCGCGGGGGCGACATGTTGCCGCGCGGCAAGGACATGAGGATCTTCGACAATATATCTACGAGGATGAGATAGATCTACCACATACGAGGTACCCCATGATAACAGTCCCTGCCGCCGTCGAAAGCAGCGTGATTGTTTGATTGTGATGTAGCCGGACGCGACCGCCTTTGGCTACAACCACACATGAGACTCGATAGTCAAACACGACACGCACGGATCGTTTCGCCGTCGACTTTGGTGCCGTTGCGGCTGTTCTTGTCGACGATGTAGACTTGGTGGCGCCCACCGGCCTCTTCTACCAACTCGAACGCGCAATGGTCTTTGCTCAAGTTGGATACTTGATGCGTCTTTTCTTCGATTGTGCCGCGCAGGGCGACCACAAAAGCCTGTCGCGTCAGCGTCACGCTTGGACACATGGGGCTATGCCAAGTGATGAGATGGGCCCACGAGCGCAGGTTGTTCGTACCCGATTTCGAATTCGAGAAGGTTCTTCTTTTCGAGGCGCTTGCGGTATTGCGGCGACAAGTTGGCTGCCACATGGGGATGGATCTTGATACGTTTGTAAACCATCGTCTGCGTCTCCTCTTGTGTCTCGCTCATGTCCATGTCCACGAGCTGCGATTCGAATTGGACCTCTTCGGTTTCCGCCAATGTGTCGTTCAGCGACGCATTCGCACCGTCGTCTCGGTAGAACGTGAACGACCCAATACCTGCCGGTGCCGGCACAGCGTCGATACCCTTTCTTGCCTTCGGTCGACTTGCTAGTGGCGCGACGCGTTGCGGTGTGTCAGCGTCGTCGTCCTCCTCCAAGCTTGCCATTGCGGACGCAAGCGACGGGAACGATTTGGAATATTCCGCGTGGTCTAAAGCGCTCTTCGCGCGCTTCCGGGCCTCTTGCTCCATGTCCCATTCTTCTAAGGTTCTCTTCTGCGACCCGCTCTCATTCTCTTCCACACAGTCGTCGCTCATCGGCGGCAGGTCGAGTTCATCGCCCGAGTCGTCCATTGCTTTCTCGCACAAGAAGCTCGCTTTTGCATGATCCGTCAAATTATCCGGATGGAACCGGATAAAAACATAGGATCCAACTCGTCCAAGATCCATCATTTTTTGGCGCACTTTTCAAACTCATGTAATATTATCCAACGCAACTTACGACAGCACCGAGTAATAGACGGACGGCTGCTTCGTCGGCGCATGCGCTTCCAAGATACGAGCAACATGAATCAACAAGTGCTCGTTCCAATGCTTCGCCTGGAACTGCATCGAGATTGGGAGCCCCGACGCATCGTCAAAACCAAGAGGCAGCGACATGCCGGGAATGCCCACGAGATTGCCCAACACGACGAACCGCATGAGCGCTGTGGTGAGGTCCAGGTCCGAGAGCCCAGACTTGAGCGCATCGGGATGGATGTGAGGGGCCAACGTTGCAGTAGTGGGTGTAAAGAGAACGTCGACTTGGTCAAACAGCCCGTGGACGAGCTCGATTGCATACGCCCGCACTTTCTGCGCCGCCACAAAATCGAGCGAGTCGATCGTTTGCCGAGCAAGTCCCAAGTTGATCTGGACGTCGGGGGAGAAGCGTTGAACGGGCTGGTCGTCAAGGTGTTGGGACAGCTCCGTGAGGATCGTGATCGCATGGCTCAAATGGATGGCTTGTAAATGAGGGATCGCGACCTGCACGACTGTCGCGCCCACGTGCTTGAGGTACGCCACGTATTCCCAAAAGACAGACGCGATGGCTGTGTCGACCCCGTCGAGGTAGTCGGTGTAGATGCCGACGCGCAAGCCGCCCAAAAGACCCCGCGACGACGGCACCTTGGGCGGATACGGCAACACGAACGGCGGCGGCTGGCATTGGCTCATGAGCAAATCAGGTTCAGGGCCACTCATGATTGCGTACGCGAGCGCGGCATCTTGGACGGTGGCCGCCATGGGGCCAACATGGCCAACACTGGGGCAGGCCTGCACCAAGTGCGGAATGCGCATGAAGGTTGCTTTGAGCCCGACAATGCCACACAAGCCCGACGGAATGCGAATCGATCCGCCGCCGTCGCATCCGATCGCCAACGGCACCAAACCCGCGGTCACGGCGGCTGCCGAGCCACTCGAGGATCCCCCCGTCATGTGCTCGTCGTTGTACGGATTCCGAGCGGTGCCGAGGCGAACATTGATGCCAAACGTGCCAAGACCGACTTCGTGCATGTTGGTCTTGCCCACAACGATGGCCCCGAGACGACGCAACCGCGCGACGGGCACTGCGTCGGCGGACGCGATGCCGCGCACGTCGCCCAGAAAGGTTGTTCCGTACGACGTGGTGTATCCAATCACGTCGAGCTACGACAATGACATTTGACCGACGACAGCCCACGATCCTGTACCTCATCTTTCACAGCAATGGGAACGCCGTCCAAGACCCCGAGGGGCGCGTTGTTGGCGTAGCGTGCCGCGGACGCCTCGGCGGCTTGGAGCACAGCGTCGCGGTTGCATTTGATGATCGCCATGAGCGGGGGTGAGCGTGCGTTCGACGCATCGATCGCGTCCAAGACCGCCGTGATGGCTTGCAGAGGCGTCATCGTCCCTGCGCGGTATCGGTCCGTGAAGTTCTGAATTGTCCAGTGGTGGAACGGCCCGCGAGCTTCCGGTGGAATGGTCGCCGCGAGTCGCGAAATGGAAAAATCCGAGGCAAGGGCGTCGTGTTCGTCAAGTTGCGCGGGAGACGGGGGTCGAAGGGGGTAGTAGAGCGGTGTGGTCGCGAGCGTCCCGGCAAAGTAACGTACGTGTTGGAAGTCGTTGTCCTTTTTGATTTTCTTGAGTAGGGCGTTGCCGAGTCCAGGGAAGCGCGTGAATTTGGCAAAGAGGGTCAAGGTCGTGCCCGTGAGGCGTGGGGCCGTGATCGGTCGCAAGTCCATGACGGACACCCCCGTGTCGGCATCGTGCTGGTTGGTAGGGGGCGACGGGGTACTCAACTCTTTTGAAGACATCAAAAACCGAAATGCCAGCTCCTCGTGGAAGAAATCCACGAGGGAGGACATAAAACGTCGAAGGTTAGAAGAAACAACCTGCCACCATGCTCTTTCTGTGGCACGCGTCTGTCTCAAAGGCTTTGAGTTCAAGGACGGGAACAATGCCAGTGTGTGCGCCACATGCCCATCTCAAGTGGATGGTGTTGCTATATCGACTCTCAACTCACATTCGAAACACATTCGTGTTGTGCGTCGCGGGTGCCGCGCTAATGTCCCTACGAGGACTCCAGCAAACCCACCAATCATGATCCTCCACGGTGACCATTTCCCACGCAGGAGCATGCTCAAGGCAGGGGGCACGTCTTTTGACCACAAGACGAACGGACACGACGTTGCAGTTTCACATTTGAAACCGTTTGTGACGATTGGAATGCCCCGTGCGTCCGACGCGAGCGAGTCGGCACTGCCACAACGCAAGCCACCAGTGCCTAAATTCCGCACGAAAAAGTACGTGTGTTCATCCCTCGCATGGCACATATTTGAGGTTGTAGAAAAGAGACGGCGGCGGCGGTGGCCGACTACGGCAGTCGCACGAGCACGCTTGCCCTCGTGCTCCAGCGCGCCAAGGGCAAAGACAACCAAACGTCTGTCGTCGTCTCGCCTGTCCAAGCATGGTCCCCTCGTCACAGTCTGCACATTCTCAACCCATCGCGCAAGACCCCCGCTGTGTCGTCCCCGCGCAAGTCGTCATCGATTTTGACCAAACCCGACACGTCGTTCCGCAAAGCGTCCATGGGTTCCCGCGCGTCGCGTGGCTCGATCTCACCACGCCGGTCGGTCTCCCCCAGGCACTCGATGTCGCCGCGCCACCGACAAAGCAGCAGTTATCCGCGGCCCCCGTCGTTGGTTTCGTGGTGCGTGCTGCACCTTGTTTAGCCTCATATGGTCAATACGGTGCAGGTGCCCGTCAGAGCCCGAGTTGGACGAAGACACGCTGTGGGAAAACACACACAGCGACATTGCCAAACTGTACTACCGCTGCGTGGATATGAACGTGTTTTTCATATCGGCATTGGGTAGGCAATCGAAGCTCGACGTGAAGGAGAGGGTGTCGTTTGCGCCCGTGGCACCGCATGCGTTTGGATGCCGCGAATGTGGCTCGAAAGACCTCACGGCGTTCTGTTGGGTACACCAATACCCATGGCCTGTGGCCTCGATATCGCCACGTGACGTAGAAAGGCTGTCGGAACTTTACACCACTGGGCGAGTTTTACGATGTCAACGAAACCCTTGTGGAGCGCCAGGAGCAACTCGAAGCGACCGTCTACGCCCAAGGCGTTGCCCTCCACACGACCGAAACGAATCTGGTGCGACAACAGGAAAAGGGAATACATCTCAGGGGCATCGTGTTGCAGAAAGAGCAACAACAGAGCTTGCACATGCTCCAGCATGAAATCTTTCGTTTGTCCGAGTGGGTCAAGACGCAACGGGGTTCATCAAGCGTCCACGCATCCGCCGACTCGAATCGGACGTTCTTGGCCGTGAAAGCCATGCTCTATCGATTCGACCTCGATGGCGACGGCGTGCTCTCGATGACCGAGATGAACCGACTCAAGGTTTGAATTAACGATACGTGGGTGCTGACGAGTGTCGCGTAGGCGGCGCTGGGACACAAAAACTCGTACACGCCCGAGAGTTTTGACCATCTCTTGGTGACCCACAAGCTGCCCTCGCGGCCCGTGCGGTGCATGGCACAGCACGACGAAGGAATGCAGTTGGGGTTGACACCGGAAGGCTTGCTCAAGCTGTACGAAGTCGTTGGTGGCTCCATGTTGGTGCAAGATTTGCACACGCTGGGCATTCACATTGGTACGAAAGGATTGGGTTGGGTCACGTATTGTGTGGTCTTAGGGCGCACACATGAACATGCAGTGTCGCTGGAAGAGTCGCATGCGCTCTTGATGGAACTCAAGGGGGATTTAGTGGTGCGTTTTGCACGATGTTTGATTTGTGGTTTGAATCGGATGTGCCAGGCGGCGATGGAGAGCCAGAAGCAATTGCGAGTGGAAGTCGAGGACAAGACCGTATGTAGTTATTCAAAGCGTCAAGTGATGCCGTGGCTGCTAGAGAACGTTGGCGCGAGTGCGAGACAACGTCCAAACCATGACGAGCGGGGCCATGCAGCACGAAGAAGAATTGAATGTGGCCAAGAACGAAAAGAAACGCATCCAAGAAGAGCTGAAGACGCTCAAGCAGACATGTACAATCGCATCGTGTATGACGTCATCCGACTGACGGTGTGTCTAGTTGACGAATACGTGCACACGAACAACCATTCGAAGCTTGAGATGGCCAGCAGCCAGCAAGCCGCACTTGAAATGCGCACGTTGCTGGAAAAGTATTGCAGCTGCTGCTTCAACTCTGGTCTAAGTCGACGTAGTCAAATTGAAGAAACGGAGCAATGGCAGCGTCATTGCTGGGAGCTCCAAGAGCAGCTGAACGCCGCCACGTCAACGTGCAACGTGCACAAGCAAAAGTTGTGGCAAACCAAGGAGGCCAAAAAGGTTCTTCCAAGGATGATGTTGCACTCGACTCATGTTGGCGGTAGCACGAAGAACGAAAGAACATGTTGCTCTACATGCAAGCGCAACAAGGAAAGAAGCACACGCAGCAGACATAAGACAGAGTTAACCGACGACCGGATTGTCGTCGAATGGTGTGTCGTCGCGGTGTCGCGTCGCCGCGTACAACGACGAGGACGACGACTGTGACTCGTCGACCTTTTGCTCCGTCTCGGGGATTTGCGTCGTTGATGTCGCTTGGGAATTTCTACATGACGGTGAGACATTGGGTTCGAGGCGTGGCCGTACATGTTGTAGACAAAGTCGGGCCAGATGTCGACGGGACACCAATCGTCCAGTTGAATGTCTGCGGCCACGATGGAGTGCACGCGTTTGATCAAGAGGTTTTCGACTTCCAAGCTACGTGGACATGAGCTACGACGGAGTGTTGGGGTTGTGCGTACATTTGCCTCTTCATGGCACCCATGGCTGAAGCGTCCGTGTGATCGCACTCTTGGGCGAGAATGGCGTTCATTTCGGCAAATAGCCGAAGGGTGTGGAGATGGGATTCCATTTGCCGTAGTACGTCGTGCACGCGGTCGTTGAGAAGGACCAAGTTGGCCTTGATCCCGGCTTTGGCCGTATTGCGGGTCACAGACTCCGTAATGTACAGTGAGTTGGTGAGGGATTGCCGAACCGTTTCCTTGAGTATGTCGTGGCATCGAAAGTAGTCGCTGGTTTGCTCACGTATGTGTTCAAAGAGCAGATCGAGGTCCGCGCCTAGATCTCCGAGCTGAAGCATCACGCAGGCTTCGGACGGGACATGCACGTTGCGAAGGAGAAATTCGACGGGGACGCTTAGCATTGTCTCGATAGTCGGCAGTTTTCTGGGCTCGTAGGGCGATTGTAGCGTTGTTCTCAAGGAGGACCCTTCCACGTTTGCCCCCTCTGCTTCGATGAAGTTGCCATCTTCGTCGAAATGGTAGACCATGCCGATTCTTCCGCGCAAAGTGTGGATCGAGAAATTGCGCGGCTTTCTTGCAGATGCCGCAGCCAGCATTCATTGGTCAAAATTAAAATCATATCATTGGTTAAAACTATTGAAAGTAATCCTTGCGATTGGTTAAAATATCCATATTTCAACGCAGAAATCAAATTGTCTGAATGCCAAGGACTTTGCAACGCGTCAAGAGCTCACGGCGACCGGCACGTCCATTGATTGAGATGTACATATCCACGACTTGGTAACACAGCGTTTCTGTACATCAACTTGGATTTTCTACGCAGAGTACGGTACAACGAAGGATTGTTACCAATTTATACACGACCAAAATCACGCACGTGTCGTGTTTAGTGCGAAATTGAAGCATTCAATAGGCGTACAGTGTACAACACTTCAATCGAGTGGTGGGCTGTGACCTTCTCTTTGAGGTTGCTGCTCGACTTGTGCTCACAGCCCCTGCCTTGCGCGAGTGTACGGCTCCATCAGGGTGAGTTGGTGATTGCACCAAGCGTATTTGCAAGCAGTCACTTCGACGAAGTTGGCACATTTGAAGATTCACAAGCCCAATGCCCTCCATGTCAATGAATTCCCGATTCAAGAGTGTTCTGATTCGAAGTGCCAATCAGATTTTCTCGAAGTTCAGGTCAAGTGACACGAGATCAAGGTCCACCTGAGATGTCGATGGCGATGGAGACCTGTTCCTTGGCTCCCGGAAGGCTTTGCGGGCTTTGTCATTTCATACTATGGTTTTTATCTCATCGAAGCTCTGTCCGACGTTCCTGTGATGTTCCTGACATCATTTTGGCTTGCCCGTGACATCGGTCACGCGACAGCGCTCCAATCGAACGACAAAAAGTACTCACGGGTACTTTTGACATGACCATTGAGGATTATGGAGTATTTTTCTACCTAATTAGGACTCTAAAACCAGGGGAAATTCTGCGACACTTGCTTTTATGCTGAATGAAATACCTTATCTAGTGTCTTTTGAAATGATAAACTGTCGAGTCTGGACTCCCATATCACCTTTTCGTTCCTCCAAGTCAACGCTATCCTGCGCCAATCTCCCCTCATGCATCCATTCCTGATGTGATTATAAGCTCAAGCCACGGGTTTTCACGCCCATTCATGCCTTCTTGTGGCGTAAAAGTCTAAAGTCCCCTGTGAAAGGCGAGAGACATGCGACGATGCGCCTATCTCGTGTACTTGTATAAGGTATTTCAGGCCATTTCAATGCAACACGAAATGGTTTTAAACCAAACATAAGGCTTATACAAAACCTGGTATGAAATAGTTTTAAACACTTGGGGTGAATGTTGGATTGAAGGCAGTTCGCACATCTGCAGCTACAGTGTAGCTGAATGCGCTTGCGATGGGGAGTCACTTCGGAATTGCGCCCTTCTTGCGATGAAAGCCGTGACGACACTCTTGATGGCGGCCCTTGCGGTCGCACAGGTGATCGATGACATTGGTTATGGCGAAGAGATTGTCGAATATGGTGCAACGAGCGGATACGGCGCCATCGAATGCGGCGGCCACAACGACTGCGGGGCAGGCACAACAACATGGGAGTCGAGCTCGTCGTCCGAGGAGTACATCTCCAAGTTGAACGACGACACAGACGCGTTCGTGACGAGCTTGGCGCAGTGGATCTCGGACTCGACGGGCGCCAACTTTGCCGTCGACTCGTCGTTCACGGTGCACACGGAAGGCGCCGAGTGGAGCGAATCTTGTGGGGATCTCTCCGTGCACTCTGCGTTCAAGGTGCTTGAGTCATTCATCGAACACCCCAAGGACGCGAAGAAGAACATCAAAGAAGCGGCGCCGCTCGAATGGCGTCCGTCTGAAGACTGCGTGAAGCAGCGCGAGTACCTCTTCTTGGATGGCGGCGCGCACGCAGAATTCAAAGTGTCTTGCGGACAACAACTGCTCGTGGAAGCGATTGCAGGTGGTGGCGGCTTTTACGTGCCGACGTGCGGTGGGAAGAAGCAATATGTCGGCGGCGCGTTGGCGTCGATCGACATTGAGCACGAGATTGAGATCTCGGGCGAGGTGCACGCGGGGAAGCGTCTCCAAGGCAACCTCTTTCGCAACCGCCAGAAGAACTCATTCAAGGTCCTTGATGACTTGAAGGAGACGACTCAAGCATGCGCAGCCAACGGCACGTTGAAGGTCTCTGGCGTCGCCGGCGGCGGGTGGACCCAAAAGTACATCACGACGGACAACCGCATAATCACGAGCGTTGTCGGGTACGCCGAGTCGTTTAGCATCGTGCCAGAGAACGCTATCGACACGGGGGATGACGTGTCGGAACAAGGGTATGACTATGACGACGAGATTGATGACGATGACGATGATGACACGACTGTCGTCACAACTTCTGTCGCCCCCGTGCCCACGCCCGCCGCCACCAAGCCTCTCGTCACGGGCACCCCTGCTCCCACCACAGACGAACCTGACTTCGATGACGAAACACCCGCGCCCACGACGGTTAGCACGACGGTTGTCCCTACGACCAGTGTGGCCCCCACCACCACGACACAAGCTCCAGCCCCGACGCCTGCGGTCACCAAGCCCAAGGTTACGATCACCCCTGCTCCCACCACAGACGAACCTGACTTCGATGACGAAACACCCGCGCCCACGACGGTTAGCACTACCGTCGCCCCCACTGTCGCGCCCACTGTGACCCCCGAGACCACCATTGCAACGACGCCAGCTCCAGTTCCGACTCCTGCGGCGACCAAGCCCAAGGTTACGATCACCCCTGCTCCCACCACAGACGAACCTGACTTCGATGACGAAACACCCGCGCCCACGACGGTTAGCACGACGGTTGTCCCTACGACAAGTGTGGCCCCCACACCCACGACACAAGCTCCAGCCCCGACGCCTGCAGTCACCAAGCCCAAGGTTACGATCACTCCTGCTCCGACCACGGACGAACCTGACTTTGACGACGAGACCCCCGCGCCCACTGACGCCCTTGTGGTCGCCAACTTGACAGCGAATGCCACGGATGTCATCGTGTACCCCTCGAGCTATGAGACCCCCGCGCCCACCGACGCCCTTGTGGTCGCCAACTTGACAGCGAACGCCACGGATGTAATTGTCGCCCCCCCAACCCCAACGGACGCCTTGGTCGTGGACAACTCAACCTCAAAGGTCACGACGGATGTGATTGTCGCACCGGCGCCGACGCCTGCGGCCACCAAGCCCGCGGTCGCTGGCACACCCGCGCCCACGACAGGCGAGCCCGACGACGAAGACGAGACACCCGCCCCGACCGACGCCCTTGTCGTTGGCAACAACTCGACTGCCAACACCACAGAGACTGTTGTCTACCCCATCGACGAAACGCCCGCCCCGACCGACGCCCTTGTCGCCGACAGCGCCAATGGAACAAACGCGACCGATGTGATTGTCGTGATTTCTACCCCCGCCCCCACGGACGCGCTGGTCGTGGACAACTCGAACGCGACCAAAAACACTACCACGGATGTCGTCGTTGCGCCAGCGCCGACGCCTGCGGCCACCAAGCCAACGGTCGCCGGCACGCCCGCGCCAACGACAGACGAACCCGATGTCGATGACGAGACCCCCGCGCCCACCCATGCGATCGTCGTCGACAGCTCCAACTCGACCACAAACGCTACCGATGTCATCGTTTCGTCCACGCCCGCCCCGACGGACTCGCTGGTGAGCCCATCCAACGCCACTACCACCACGGATGTCGTCGTTGCGCCGGCGCCGACCCCCGCGGTCACCAAGCCGACGGTCGCAAGCACCCCTGCGCCGACGACGGATGAGCCCGATGAGACTCCCGCCCCCACGGACGCACTGCTCGCGACGGACGCCAGCAATGCGACGGCCGCCGACGATGCGACGATCGTGGCGTCCACGACCGCACTCGTCTCGCTCTCTCGCCATGTCTCCAAGGCGTACTTGGACGCCGGCAAGGAGTGCGCTGCGTTGAACCCGAGCTCCGTGTGCCAGTCCAAGCGCCTCGCGGCCAAGCTGCAGACCAAAATGCAGCACATGGACTACGCCACGATTGACATGACGGCCGTCTACAACCGCTCGTCGTCCACGGCCTGGCGCGTCAGCATGGACACGACTGTGCTCGGCTCCATTGCCGCCGCCTGCGTTCTCTTCTACGCCGCCGTGCGCACCGTCCGCCGCCGGGCCGGCTACGTTGGCATTCCCCAAGCCAATGGTGCCGCCCCGGCCCAGGCCACGGGCGGCGTCAACTGGCCTTGGTATGGCCCCTAGAACGTCCTGTTGTCGCCTGCTTTTGTTATTAATGTGGGGATAATCTACCACCCGATTTGCATTCTTCCATTGCTCTGGAAGACATTCTTCCGCTTGTTGCAAGAAAAAATGAACATTTGTCTTGTTTTTCGGCGTCTGTCTCTTGGAATTTGTATTTTCATCACGGCCTTCACAGATTGGAATGTCATCAAAATCTGCTGGTTTTACACGGAACTGTGGCTAAAATTGGTCTGGTTTTGAACGTTTTAGCCAATATATTTAGGTATTTTTGAAAAATCCTGAACATATGAAATTTGAGTTTCGCCACGCCAACTCTGTGAGGCCTCGGATTGGTTGAAATTTTACCAGCAGCCGATGCAAGCCCAATCTCAAAAAGGAAGCCGAGACCACCCATGAGCGCCGCCGCGGTCCCCCCGTTCTCCCTCGACAAGCCCCGCTACGACCAAAGCACGTACTTGGGACGATGGAAGCACTTCAATGATCTCGTTTCCCCCAGGTAAATATATGTTCCCATCTCCCACCGTCTTGACGCCCCTCCTAGCTCCTTCTACATCTCGGAATCGGAAATCGACAAGGCCAAGGGCCTCATTGAGAACTTCAAAACGGGCGCGATCAAGCCTGGCCAAGTGCCCGATACGGATCTCTGGAACGCTCGTCGGGGTATTGTCTTGAATCCCTCATTCCGTTGCCTCATGCCAAGTTCGCGTAGTCGTCGAGACGGTCTTCCATCCCCAAACCGGCGAGCGCTTGCCGATTTGGTTCCGGATGCCCGCGTTCGTGCCCGTGAACATTCCTATCTGCTCGGGCATGATCCTCGCTCCCCCCACTGTAAGTCGTGTCTCCCGAAAGTCTTTCCTCAGCGCTCCATCGTAGCTCTTCAACACTGTCTTTTGGCAGTGGATCAACCAGAGCTACAACGCAGGCTTCAACTACGCCAATCGAAATGCCAGCGGCAAGGACGATACCTTGGCGATTGCAAGTACGTGCATCATCCGGCCCCATCATGTATGACGGACCCATGTGATCACAGAGGCGTATGCGAGTGCGGTGGCCATTTCATGCACGGCGTCCGTCGGTCTCGGCAAGGCCGTCGAACATGCGTCCTTCTTGGCGCCCACCGCGCGCTTGATCCTTTCCAAGGTACCAAGTCGACTGCCAAGACCTGCTGAGACACTTTTATCCTCCAGACTGTTCCGTTCGTGGCCGTTGCCGCTGCCGGTGCGGGGAATGCCGTCTTCATGCGCTTGAGCGAACTCACGTATGTGCCATTGCCGTTTCGATGGGATATAAAACTTCGTGACGCGGGAATATGCAGGGATGGGATTGACATCTTGGACGACGAAGGCGTCGCTCGCGGACGATCGCAAGAGGCCGGCAAGCAATCGCTCGCGCAAGTTGCCTTGACGCGTGTCGCGTTGCCCATGCCCAGTATGTTGATCTTTGGATTCTCAATTCGTTTGTTGACCGTTTGGGTAGTTTTGCTCTTCCCCCCGTTCATTCTTGAAGCGATGAAGACCGCCAAAGCCTTGCCCAAGAACAAGTTTGGCCGCGTCTTCACGGAAATCGGTATGTGTATGATCAACCTTGGCCTGCTCATCGCATCCTCTAGGTGTGGTCACGTTGTGCATTTGGGGCGCCTTCCCCGCCGCGATTGCGCTCTTCCCGCAATATGGCTCGATTCCCGCGACCCAAGTTGAGCCCCACTTCCAAAACTTGAAGAACTCGAAGGGCCAGCCGGTGACCCAGTTCACCTACAATAAGGGCATCTAAATGTGTGTCCATGCGTCGCCTTCGTGTCGCCGCGCGCGATGCTTCGTTTTGAAATCGATCTCAATTTGGTGATCGACCCCGCTGTGTAAAAAAATGCCCCTTGAACTTGGCATTTGTATGTAGAATTGTGCTTGGAAATAATATTTTCGCGCGAATGTTAGACGGAATCCGGTTAACACTGCCCTATCCGGATATATCCTTCCCATTTCGAAGGTTTGACCTTACACTTGGACACGCATGGTGTTGACGGGGAAGCAACGCGAGGATCTGTACGTGCTGTCCGTCTAGCAGTCCTCACACTATATGCAGGCACCAAGCTATATTGGAATACCTATCAGGCTTGGGCGCCACGTTCGCGCAGTCCGCGTCGGCCTTTCAGCAGGACGCGGGATTGACGATGACTGGCGAGAGTGATCCGTCAAAAACAGGCTTGTTGGAGAAGAAATGGACGTCCGTGGTGCGGCTGCAAAGGAAGGTGATGGAGCTTGAGAGCAAGATCCAACAAATGGAGGAAGACGCGAAGCTCGGCGGTGTTGTGAGTCGACGGGACGTCACCGGCATCGGCCGGGATGCCGCACTACCTCGCGCCCCACCCAAATACTCCATGTCGGGCCATCGCAGTCCCATCACGAGTGTCGTCTTCCACCCTATCTTTAGCGTTGTCGTGACCTCGAGCGAAGATGCGACGATCAAGGTCCGTGGTGGCGCCTGTCTCTCCACCCTCTTCCTCGTTCGTCTCAAGCTCAACCATGCATTGTCTAGGTGTGGGATTTCGAAACAGGCGAGTTTGAACGCACGCTCAAAGGTCACACGAACGCCGTCCAAAGCGTCGTTTTCAACCCCGCGGGAACACTTCTCGGTAACACCCTCCAGCCGCCCTGCGTCCTCTTCAACGCACGATTCGATAGCGTCGTCGTCGGCCGACTTGATGATCAAATTGTGGGACTTTACGTCCGACGGGAGCTACGAATGCAAAAAAACCTTGCGTGGGCATGACCACAACGTCTGTGGCTTGGTCTTCTCGCCGTCGGGCGACCACATCCTCTCGTGTTCGCGCGACACGACCATCAAGGTGCCCCTGCGTGTTGACGTGGATCTTATGTTGTCTTAGGTGTGGGAAGTTGAAACGGGGTATTGCACGCAGACTCTCAAGGGCCACTCCGACTGGGTCCGCGACATTTGCATCAGCGAAGATGGCCTCTTCCTCGCGAGCGGCGGGAACGACCGCTCCATCACGCTCTGGGACCTCCAGCAGGGAAAGGCCATCCAGTGTATGCGAGAACATGAGCACGTCGTGGAGACGCTTCAGTTTGCCAAGGGCGCGCAGCAAACCACGATCGAGTTGATCCACGGGAAGAAGGTCGTCGAGACGACGGGGCAGACCACCACACGCTATTTATTGTCCGGGTCGCGCGACCGCACGGTGCGGCTGTGGGAAGCGTTTTCGGGTCTCCAGTTGATGAATTTTGTACGAAGCAAGCGAGATGATGTCGTGACGCTCTTGGCTGTAGGTGAGCCACGACAACTGGGTCCGCGCCGTCCGATTCCACAGCACTGGAAAGTATGCGATCAGCGCGTCAGAAGACAAGACCATCCGCGTCTTTGACGTCGAGGTAGGTGCATTTGACGAAGGACACGAGATTGACGTGTGTGTATGCAGACGGGACGATGTGTACGGACACTAAAGGACGCGCACAACCACTTTTTGACGACGCTGGATGTCCATCCGACGCTGCCGCTTCTTGTCACAGGAAGCATCGACAAGTATGTGAATGTATGGGAGTGCATCTAGCGCAGGCGGCGGCCCCTTGGCAGCGGCAGAGGAACACATAGATGCTAAGATCATACACCGAACATCGGTCTTCGTCATGTGTGGGGATGCTTGGGGAGTCTTTTGGGCAACGAATTGGCATGTTCTGATTGGTTTGATTGGAACCAATCAAAACGCACCAGCAGGGAAGGCACTCGGCAAACACACATCGCATTCGCTGTTGCTGTTGACGTTGGGACGATGGATAGCGTGACGCAGGCGATCAAGCAAGCGCAAGGATATTTCTCCTTCTGGGCGCGATTCACGCGCTTCGTGTGGAACTTCATCGGTATGCCCATGTCAGTCACAACATCTCTCTCATGACAGACTGTAGTGGATTTGATCACGGGCACATGTGAACTGCAGCGAATTTGTGATGTGGAGACAAACGATACTCGCGGTATGATGGTGAAAGTGCGCACGAGCGTCGCGTTGGACAACAGCTTGCAAGAAGCACAGAAGGACATCTTTAGCCTGAAGACTTTTGACGTAAAGATCGGACGGAGGTGACAGTGGAATACCTGACGATTACTTTAGGTCCCGAGTACGTTGCTTCGCGTGGGAGAAATCAAGCAGTTCGCGATTACAAAGATGTATACCATGACATTCTCGTTATTTTTGTCAATGTTCCTGGGATTGTAGCTGCGAATCCAACCTCCGCATGTGCTTTCTTCGCTTTAACGAAGTCAACAAAGTGTACTCGGATGCGTTGGCCTTGAAGGACGAACTTTACGACTCGAAAAACGACAAGCATGAAGTACATCCTCATTTGCATGGATGCGGCTTATGCTGCATAGGAATTGCTCGAGAAATTGTGGTCCAACTTGAAGCCCGACGTCCGTCGCACGGGCGGCCGATACACGAAGGAATGGGGCGAGATTGGCTTCCAAGGCCAGGACCCGATGACGGATTTCCGGAGCATGGGCCTCTTGGCGCTCAAGCAACTTGTGTACTACACGGAGCATTACCCCGTTGAAGCGAAACGGTAATGCTATATTTTGATTCGCTGGCCGTGGTTGATGTGGCACTCAGTGCGTTGGTCCATTCGAGCCACCCGACCCAGTGGTATCCCTTTGCTGTCACGGGAATCAACATCACGAGGTGATCATGCCTATTTTTCAACCACCAAAGTACGCTTATGCTGTCGTCTAGCTTTGTCGTGGACGTTATGAAGGAACGTCTCGTGGATTCCCGTTTCTACGACAAGGAATGCAATTTGACGCAATTGCACGAATTTTATTGTACACTTCGTCGGCATGTTGTTATTTCGATGTTTGATTGTGTATACGTAGGCATGGTCTTCTCCATGTTTGATGCCTTGTGGGTGGAATCAAACCCGACAGACTTGATGGCCTTTCCGACCATTTTCAAGCATTTGCAACAAACCATTCGCTACGAATTGGTCGAGCGCTCGTTTGCTTAACTTTTTTGAAAATATATCCAATCGACGATTGTGCTTTAACATTCGTCCTCGTCGCTAACTAAATCTATAGTCATGCTAGAGTCGAGGTCTTCGGCTTTGGGTTTGGAATCTTCTCGAGGGACGCTTTTGGGGGCAAAGAACGACGAAATGGATTTATCCGAAGGCGACACTCGCTTGACATCAACACTCTTCTTTGCAGGCGTGGTATAGGAAGGTAAAGAAGCTCGCCTGGAGTCCGTTGATGGTAAAAGTGGCGTCGAATCCACGCGCGGACGTTTAACATCAGACTTTGACCCTTGGGGGGCAAAGAAACTGAGGATTGTCTTTTTGCTTTGGGAAATGTGCTCTTTGCTTTTCACGTCAATCGCGCTAACAGGTTCGACATGAATCTTGGTGTTCGCTGCCATCACAATCAAAGCAGATTGCAAGGTTGAAACCATGTCCATGGGGAAATTAACGCCAACTAGCTTCTGTTTCGACGAATTTGTCAACGTAATCCGAACAATGCGGAGGGCACTGTTGCTCGTTGGGTCGTTTTGACCGGTGACCAGTTGCTCGAGCATTTTCCAAATTGGCAATAATGATCCACTGAGCAGATGATATTGCATTTTGCGCATCCCGACTCGGCACGTCTCGCCTTGTTTACACCCAGTTGTATGGATACAGCGAGATTCGCAATGCTCGAATATTCGCTTCCACCCTCTCTCGGCATTTTTGGGTTTTGTCACAGTGTACTTATCCCTACAAGTCACCACTTCAGTCATCATCACATGAGTGTTGTCCACCTCAAATCATCGATTTTGGTCGGCTCGAGGAACATGTAGCCAGTATTTGGACGAATGACAGAGCACGATCGACCACCGGTAATCATCAACATGTAAAGGTACTCACCAAAATATTTTTGATTGCTGATGTAAAATTCTGCAACATAGTCGCTGGAAACGTTTTGATGGATCGATGTCGCTTCTTCCCAACTGATGCCTCGATCAACCAAAACATGCGAATAGGTTACATTGCTCCCGATGTCTCTTTCGGACATTAGAGTTGCCTTCCGTCCTTTAATGTCATCGTATCCTTCGTCATATTTGCCTTCTTGCTGGGCCTTGCCGATAATTGTTTGTAAGGCCTTCTCGAAGTAGTAAAACAACGCATTTTGATGTAACGGGGCGAGACCAAGTAAGCGATTAAGAAACAGCTTTACAGATACCGTTGGTTGATTGGGAGAATAGAGGCCAATATCTTTAAGATTTTGGGTAAATATTGCATTCATGTGCAAGGGTGAAACAAGGCACGGGAATGCACGAATCATAGCAGGGATATCCACACCAATAACGAAAAAATCGTTCAATATGCATCGAAGGACTTCACGAATGGCTTGGAAACCGTACTTTGTTTCAAAATGATAACCAGATAAATCTTGGCCACTTCCAGCTCGACGGTCTCCTTTTGTTAGTGCTCCCATTGTCATCATTTTTTTTGCAACAGCAGCAACAAATCTATTTCGAAAATTACGCAGATCAACATAATTTACTACCTCGTTTCACCACCACAATTAGTCGTAACTAATTTGTAAATTGGGGCACAACTTTGATTTGATCTGTGACTTCGTCCGAGTTGTTGTATAGCTTTGTCCTATGAATGACCTCTGAGAAGAAAAGTTCAAACAAAAGCAGCTTACAGCGCTCCACGGCAATTCAAGGGTAATGTGAACACGACGGCGTTGATTTTTGCAGCGCTTATCAGCGTGCAAGGAAATACCAGTACTGGCAGCGTCGGAAATAATGGCAACTAATTTCTGGCCCTTCATAAACTGCTGCCGCTCCTCTTGATTAACCAAGTCCAAATTCAATCCACGTGACTTCATTTTGAAGAAACCATTCGATTTTACAATGCGATGCCTTCGGCCAGTCAATTCAGCAACATGGGTTTCGCCCCCAAGTGCATCAATCAAATGATCAAGGGGGTTCGGCGGTAATCCAAGTCGTGGAATTTCAGCCAACAAGGCATTTTTCAACTCCAAACAAACTATACTTTCTTTCGTTCCGTCGGGAAGAATATTGCAGGTGGCAACCAAGTCTTCGGACATTTCAAAACTTGAGAGTAAAAATGAATTAGTTGTGTCCACGGTATTAAACATTGTCGAGTTGTGAGCAGTGTTCTGTTCCATTTTGATTTTTGTTGGGAAGTGCAAAGTTACAAAATCGATCAATATACGTTCGCAAAGCGAAACCAATGTGGATGACTTTGAGTCGAGAAGGTTTGAGCGTTCCATACTAGCCTCCCCAGTTGTTTGCAAACCAATGACGGCACATTGACCTGAAGCCAAGCACTCCCGCACGGTTTCAATAATGAAGGGAACCTATTTGTCACAGTAAATATTTGATCTTGAAGAAGAATGCACCTTCAAACACATACAAAGCTGTCGAAAGAACCGTTGATGAAAACCCCACATTACGCGCATCGCTTCACCTTGAGTTCGGGTGATTCCACAAGCTCGGTCGAGTGAAGGTATTAAAATGTTCCAAAATTTCACAGCGTTGTCATACAAATGTCGTTGCGTGTCGTCCAAATTCACAGTGTTAAGCTCAAATTCGGCACCAACGTAACTCAACCCTCGGGAGAGATACTTCCCTAATATTATCGTGATACGATCTACGTAGGTACATAATTATTAACATACCTTGAAGTTTCATTTCAATCGCTAACATTTCCATGGCACCCATGCCACGACTTTTAATCGTGCGTAGAAATTCACTGAATCCTTGGAATGCAGTCGAAGGACCCCACAGCCCTAAGAAATTTGGTGACAGTTGGCACATATCAACGAAGTACCCAAGCGTGACATATATGCCATGTGCTCAATGCCACCAACACCAGTAGCACTGCAATAAACCACACGTGCTTTGGGCAATAGTGCTTGAATTTTTTGGACTGCTTGGGCAACTTTTGAGGCGGTGGCATTTTTATCGCTAAGCTCGCCATGTTTCGCTTTGTGGCATTCATCAAAGAGAATGCATCCATCGTAACCTGGACCACACCACTCGACGATCTGAGCCAAACGGGATTTTGTGGCGTGATTGTAGTTGGATGTTAGAGTTGAGTACGTGCTGTAAAGCACTCCAGTTTTTGACGACAAACCAAACCCCTTAGCCTTTTCTTTTTCCACTGCATATAATTGTCAGAGATCAATTCGAGCAAGCGAACGTACATTGTTGACAGCCATCGATCACATTGACATGACAACCAATGTCTCTCAAGTCACGTTCGGCATCAATGCGCAAGTCATTCGAGACACTAAACCTACAAAACAATGTTTATAGTCTTGTAACAATCGCGTCGAACCAGAGATGTTTCTTGCGTCCGCGGCAAAGATTTTCGAACACAATACCAGCCAGTTGACGGCCTTTACCCACGCCAGTTCCGTCCTGTGAGAAATCAAACACGACCATTGAAGGATAAAAATACCCCCAAAAAGAAGCCACATCGCTCTCCACTGGGAAGTATACGTTGATGCTGCATGCATGCATATAATACGCCTTCAAGTTGCAAGCTAAGGAGCATAAGACAACATACTGATAAAAATGTCGTACTTTGTAAGCTTGCCCTCGTCGATCAATTCCTTGGGGAAAGCGTCTGTGGGATACGTACATGGAGGCAATGGAGCTGTTGAGAGAAGTGCTACAACAGTGATCAGCATTGTCAATTCGCACATAAGTGTTACCTGCTTCGGATATTGTCCCAGGGTGCTGTATCCCAATCGCCATCGACTACAGCTCCAATGTCAGATATTCTCGTGACCTCACATAGCCATACTTGACACACGTAGGGTGAGAACACCATGTCTTCCGAATGAGTCATTTCGTCTTCCACGGTTGGGTCTTCATCTTGAGGAATACGAGTCCTTCCGTCTATCGTGATGGCATTCGATACGTCATGGCCTCTCAATTCTGCACCAAGCGCTTCCATCGTGAGAGCGCGCGTTCAAAGTGAAAGCGTAGGTTTCGCGGACTTTTTTTGATTGGCTATCTTAGGTATTATTAATGGCCAATCCAAGTGGAAAATTTGAAATATTATCCGGACTGGCATCCGGACCTTTCGTCAGATGAAGAAAACGGATTTTGGAGCGATGGTGTGCGACAAATGCGAGGAGAAGTTGTCGAAGGTGATCGTGCCCGATCGATGGAAGGATGGAGCGCGAAACACAGCGGGGGGTAAAGACGGTGGACGAAAGATTGCCGGAAATGCGCTCTTGAACAAGAAGGAACGATTCACACCAATGACAAGGAGCTGTCGGATATGCAAGTCGAAAGTAGCGCAGAAGGCTCATTATTGCCAAGACTGCTCGTACAAGAAAGGTGAGGCTATTCCACGTCAAGTCATGCGTTCTACCCAACCATACATGCAACTTATATTTGTGGTAGGGATATGCGCGATGTGCGGACGGAAGATGATGAACACAAAGAGCCACAACATGTCTACCGTCTAAACTGCCTTTGGCTCAATGCATGGTTATGCCTGGTCCATGCTTGCTAGTTTATAGATCCTATCGAAATACATATCGTACCACAGATTTCGCAATAGAAATCCATGTTACTCTCGTTGCCCATCCCTGCGTCAAGCAATGAATTCCGCGTCCTATTTTTAGGCGCATTGCCATATTGCATGAGCTCGCCGCGGAGGTCCTCCGTCGTGGATTCACCGCGCAGGGCCTCGACCTCTCGAGGTCTTGGGACGGCTCCAAGCACTCAGGGAGATGTTGCCCACGACAAACACAAGAAGGAGCGCTTTGTGTTGAGCACCGGGCATGACGCTCACGACTTGCTACAAGCCGCCGAGACGGAGCTGAAAGCATGCAGCGTACGACCCTCGACCTCTTGCAAGAATTCACACCCATTGCATTAGACCGCGCTATTTGAGCATGCCGAACATCAAAAGGACGTGCCTCTATCGTTGGATTATGCCGATTCGAGTGATGACGACAATGGCGCGGACACTTCTCCAACAACGGAACAGCATGAGCCAAAGGTGTGGCACCATAGTATCAACAACGGAGCGCATGTTTGCCAATATAACTTGTAGTTTACGTCGACGACCAAATTGCATCTGAACGCGATCCCTCGGAAGGGAGACCGGACACGGCACATGATCCTGTCAACGACACGCGGAAAAGTAGGCAAAAAGAAGCGCAAAAACAAAGCGGCACTTCCTGGCCCGCAAACGTACGAAGCGCTAGAAGCGTTGATGAAGAAACTGGTATGCCAGCATGCGATGGGCAAGCGACTGATCAATAGTGCTAGGATCACACGCTGACAGACAAGGACAAGATTCTGCGCCAACAGCATGTACAGTGTCTCAACGTCATGTTACCTGATATTGTACTCGTTGCAGACGATTTACCAAGTTGCAATCAACCATTTATGCCACGAGAACATTGTCAAGCAACAGGAATCGATTCGATTTGTCACGATGCAGCAAGAAATCGAGCACATGCAACACCACGTGCAGAAAAATACGATCATGAAGGTCGACTTTGGTAATCCAACGACAGCGCGACTCGAGTTTGACTCCATTTCTCTCTAGATGAAGAAACCACTCCGCGATCGTCGGTCTACCGTCATTCCCATCACATGGCCGCCGTCGCGGACTTGGGCGTCCGCATTTACAACGTGGGAGATCATCCGCTCGAAGCGACGGACCGCATCGTCGTCGCGCGCCGACTCACATCGACCCCCAACACGCCCCACAACAAAGCCAAGAACAACACTGGCCGGCGGTGCTACAACGAAGCCCAGCCCCGCCTCATGCGAAACCAAAAGTACATCGAGCGAGACAAAGAGTTCCTCTAACACATGCAATCGCGTCTTCTATATATTTAATATCGCTGGTAACGGGCCGGTGCGTTGGCCGAGCCCATGAGGTTGATGTTGTTGGCCGGCGACGGTTGGCCCTTGGCGTCGACCACATCCCGACCGACAGAATGCACGCGGGGCATGGCGGCCATCGGCTGCTGCAAGTTTTGAGGCACGGTCGCGCCGCGCTGCAAGGACCCGTATTGCAGGTTGTAGTCTTCCTCGCGGCTATTCGTGCGGTGGTACATGGGCTGCTGTTGCTGCGGCGGTTGCATGTACTGTTGCTGTTGTTGCTGAGGAGGCAAGTCCTCGTATATTCGGCCACTCGCTCCTGCAAAATGCAAAATCATTGATCCATACAACGGAAAGGATCAACGTACCGTGCGAATCGGCGTGCTGGAGGGCATAGCCGCTGCCACCACCCATTTGAGGCATTTGTTGCGCAGGGTCTTGGTACCCAGGGGCCGCCATGGGTTGCGAATTGGGAGCGACGCCAGAGATGGGGGCGGCGCCGCCCGTCGACGGATCGCGCCGACCGCTTTGCTATTTGGGGCAAGAATATATGAATAAATGCAGAGTGCATTGACTTACCAAATTGAGCACGGTCCAGTCAAACATGGCATCAAATTGATACCCCTTTCGGAAGAACAGCTCCTTGAAGAGACGCTTGAGGTAGGCGTAGTCGGGCTTGTCGTCAAAACGCAAAGCGCGGCAGTACTCGAAATACGCACGGAATTCGGCGGGGTATCCACGACACAATACATCGACGGGCGTGTTCATCTTCTTTTCCATGATCTTTTCGTACTTTTGCTTCTTCGTGTTGGCGCGGAGACCTTGCCACGGCAAACTGCCGCGGATGAAATACATGTAAACATACCTACCCATCATCGTGAAACATGTTCAGGGGAAAACAACACATACCCCAAGGATTCCAAATCGTCGCGGCGACTTTGCTCAATGCCGACGTGGGTGTTGATAGACGCATACCGCGCCGTGCCTGTCAAGTTCTTGTTCTCTCGGTAGGGGATGTGCTGGTGCGTCTTTGGGTCGCGGTATTTTTTGGCGAGACCAAAATCAATCACGTGGCAAATTTGCGCGCGCTTGCCAAGACCGATGAGGAAATTGTCGGGCTTGACGTCACGGTGAATAAAGTTCTTCGAGTGGCAATATTCTATCCGACACAGCAGCTGATCGGCAATCATCAACACAGTTTTAAGCTGGAAGCGACGGCCGCAATAGTTGAACAAGTCTTCCAACGATGGACCCATGAGATCAATCACCATGACGTTGTACTCGCCTTCCACGCCAAACCACCGAATGTTGGGAATACCCACTACAATAATGAAACTGAGCACCATGTTGTGTGGAGAAGGGGGCGAGGTGCACATACGTCCGCCGTTGAGGATTTTGTAGATTTTCGATTCATAGAGCAGTTGGGGGTGCTTCGTTTTCACCGACTCGAGTTTGATCGCGACTTCCTCCCCCGACGTCATGTTCGTTCCCAAGTAAATGTCGCCAAAGGAACCACTCCCAATCTTCCGCCCGAGACGGAATTTCTTGCCCACGCGCAATTCAAGCGACGAAGAGTCTCGCTTGTAAGCCATACTGCCCTACACAGTTTATGTTCAGCCTCTCGTCCATATTTCTCAACGCTGACACCATCTTGCGCATGAGTAACTCACATACATACGCGCCACGAGGGGTCAAGTCCTCCTTGTTCACGCACATACCTGCTTTTGAACGTCAAACTCGGTTTCCTTGGTCGCGGAAGGGGGGACGGATGCTTGCCGCTTTGGACCCGAAAGGACAAAACCACACAAAATCGAGGTTCTGCCGGCTTGGCGTTTCAATACAAAAGCGTAGATAAATTGGCATACAAATGCATTGATAAATTGGCTCAAAATATTATTCCCATGTCCGCAACAGACCAACCGCACATGCCACTGTTCTTCCTGAATTATCCGTCATCCGGATAATCTGTCAAAGCGTTGCGTTTGAACGGCTGCGTTCGACAGCATGCTCTCAATTGTCCAACGGGATCTCAAACCCTCGAAGGAACATTCGCATGCTGCACGATGCCACCAGAGTCACCCGCCACGGTCACCGGCAACACCACCTGCGTCTCCTCTGATGACGCGGCGATCGCGACGGTAGACCCGGGGTTGCGTTGCATGCTTCGCATATTACTCGGTATGTGAAACACGTTGAACGGCGTGCAAGTGCGCGCACACACAAAATTGGTGGTTGGCAAGGTGGCAACTAACAAGAGCTGACGCACGCGAGAGCATCCTTGTGCATGAGATAGATCTGGCGGTAATGACGTTGATCCTATTGCTTCCACGTCTCTCGAAGGAACGCAGGGTCGCCAATTTGGGTCGCCATCCGCCTTCGTAGCCAGTCAGGTACTGTACCAATCGGGATCGGGGAGATGTTGGAGGCATGGAATATGCAATGGATGCAAGGGACGGCTCTCCGCTTGACACCTTCCTTCAGTCCCCGCCGGCACGAGGGATATCGGTGCAGTTGGCGTAGAGAAAGGTCATGGATCCTCACATCCATACTGGATGACGATGGGCCAGCGTTCGGGACTTCTGGCCCCGCGGTCCAGTTGTGCGGCGGCACCTCACATCGAACGTGCGGGAGAAACAAAGTCCACGTCAGATATTTTGGCACGTGTGACAAGGCCATCATCAAGGTTCGAAACATGTTTCCAGACGTCTTTTTCGCACACCTTTGCAACGCACGTGCAGTAAAGCCGGGGTTGAACGCGTTCGAAACACTCGATTTGTCTCGAACCTTCCAGCGATAAATTCGACGGCTATTCGATGCCCGTCCATACAAATACCAAGTACAGCGTTGTAAAATTTTCAACGTAGGTGCCATATGGACCAATCAGAACGCGCCGTGACCTGCCCCTGCTGAAAACCGTTCGTGGCGTACTGAATGTCGCCACATCCGTGCACCATGCACTTGAACCAACACCCTCATTCAAACTCTTGCCATGTCGATCAAAACGTCGCAACTCCTCACGGCCGCCGATTCAGGTGTCCTGCGGCGCGTCCAGACGGCCTTCTCCATCAAGTCCAAATCAGTGTCTGCGTTCGACGACCGCCTCGCGCTTGAAGTCGCGTCGTACAAACAGCGTCTGGCCGACATTGAATGGGACGCCAAGTCCAGTGGCGTGCATGGATTCTTCCGACGGAAGCAACCTCTTCAAGGACGAAGCTTAGGTCGCATCAAACTCCACGTCCAAGCTGCCATGCACAAGCGCGCGGCCGAAGTGCTCCAGGTCCAAACAGATGCATCGGCCTCGTGGAAGCACCACCTTCGCCACGACGCGATCTACCGCACCCTTTTCTTCCAGCTCCAGTGGATTCGCACTGTCTTGGACAAAGCAGCTCCCACCAACTCGCCGCGCCGCCAGTCTGCCGACGAATGCCTAGCGGCTCCCGAACCGACTCGCCCGCGTCGCTTCTCCCTCGACGAGTTCAACAACGACACCCCGTCCCTGGCCCAGCTGCTCGAAGAAGACCTCGCGACCAGTGATTGCCCCAGCGACGCCTACCTCGCCTTTGAACACTTTTTGTCCTTGAACCGCTTCGAACAGACCGACCTCGGCGTGGCCTTTGAGAAACACTGCTGCGCATCCTTGCTCGCGCTCAACGACCCCGCGGCGCCGTCCACGTCGTTCAGTGCACTCGTGACCCAACTCGCGTCCACGCTTGCGGACGAACATGACGTCTCTCCCACCAACCCCCATCTGCTTGCACATGTTCGCCAGATGATCTTCTGCCGCATGGGTGCTGTCTTTGTCGCGCCCGTGGCGTCGACCCTACCCTCTTGGTCGGGCACCCAAGCCCGCGCCATGGCATTGGATCAACTCCGCGACGCTGGCCTGGCCGCGTCCAGTCTACGCGCCACCATTGCGGCTTTTGAAGAGATGCCGTTCTTCATGCCAGACCACATGGTCCGCAGCCTCTTGCAAGCGATCGCGCTCCTCCACGTTGAAGTCGGCATCGCCCTCAAGTGCGACTCCAATGCACTCTCCGCCGACGTCCTCCTCCCAGCCCTCGTTGCCGTGATCACCCATTCCAAGGTGCCCTTCCTCCACGCCCAAGTCTTTTGCATGGAGTCCTTGGCACTGAACAATGGCAACGACGGGGGCGAAGCGGCCTACTACGTGGCACTGCTCCAGTCTGCACTGGCCGCCGCCGTCATCCATGTTTGAGTCCACGATAGAACCGATCATATTTATTGCTTTAATTCACGCCATGTACAGTACAACACGTTGATGTTTTGTTCATTGGTCGGCAAGCCTTGTGTTCAGTCGCACTTTGCCCCTGCAGCACGTGCTTACTGGCGCATCATCGTCAACAACCCATGAAGAGTATGGCACATTTATAATGGTTAACGTGTACGAAAGTGAGACGCGTCTACGCAGTGTTGCAGCATTCGGTATTGGAGGGTGTCGCCGTCGCCTCGCGCTTCTCCAGTTGGATCTTGCCTTGTGCCTCCAATCGCAATTGGTTGGATTCGTCAAAATGACGCAAAATGGTTGTCGCCGTTTCGACAAACACAAGTTCGACATTCGCTGCGGTCTTGGCCGACGCTTCGATGAAATGGAGGCCGAATCGCTTGGCCCATTGCTGGGCTTCCTCGGCGCTCACTTGCCGCTCGTCCTCGGGGAGGTCTGCCTTCATGCCCACAACCATGATTTCTAGACTCGGGTTCATGCAATTCTGCTGGCATTCCTGCAACCACCGCCCGAGGTGCTCGAAACTCGACCGCTTTCCAATGTCGTAGACCAGTAGGACGCCGTCGGCGCCGCGGTAGTACGACCGCGTGATGGAGAGGAACGTCTCTTGGCCAGCCGTATCCCAGATCTCAAGTTTTACCTTTCGGTTGTCTAGATCGAGCAGCTTGGCACCAAACTCGACGCCAATCGTGAGGTCGTGGATCCCTGCAAACGTTTGCTCGGTGAACTGCAAGAGGAGGGAGCTCTTCCCGACTTCCGAGTCGCCGATGATGATGTACTTGAGCGTCACGAATACCATAGTGCAGTCTCGGGGGCGATTTGGGGCGCTGCCGTCAGTTGTTCAATCCACGGGCAGAAGCAGTGGCCGCGTCAAAGTGTCGGGGAGCGACGGGAGCAAAATGCGTTGGGCATCGGGATCATCGATAAGATCAGGATCGGCGGTTCCATATCCGGTTTTGACACGCATTATCCGGTAAACCACTCCATCAACATATGTTTGGATCCGATCCCTGAGAAGGCACAACCTCCTGCCCGCGATGATACCATTCTCCGCACGATTGCAATGTCACTCTCAAAGCTTGCCTTGCACTCCAATCCACACCAATGCCTATTTTGCATTCTCGTCGTGTCATGCCAATTGCAAACTGAAAATACCTGTTATTGTAGAGATAAGCAGCCCGGAATGCACAAAACTATCGCTGCCTCCACACACCATGCACTCCTGAGAAGGTCTTGCTGCGTTGATCTTCTTTGCGACTGTGCTTCATGCACCCGTGCAGCTTCACAACTTCACATTTCGACATTCCACGCGACCACGCTGACATGAAAGATCCATCCTCCTGAATTGCTTGGATTATAATTTGAGCCAATCAGATAAGGTCTCGAGCAGATCTGAGGTTTCTACAGCCAATCCCCTTCCGTGGGCCGCAGATTTACATTTTATGTGTCTCTGATTGGTGGAGAACCGCAGCAGTTTTGTGATTGCTCGGCCACCATCTCATTTTTGGAAATTCGTTTCACAAGATGGAACTGCTGCGGCGCAGTCTAGGCGGTGGCGATGGCAGCTTCAACGAGAAAGATCTTGAGACGAGCCGCGTGCTGCTCTTCATCTTCCTCGTCGTCATCTTCGTGGCCGCGCTGGAGCTCGCGCTCCACCACATCGAACGCGTGTGTCGGAAACACCACAAGTACGCCAAGATGCTGCACAAGACGACGCAAGGTCCGTTCCCATCTCTCGTCGTGTCTCTCACACTCGTAGAGCTCATGATCGTCGGGCTCATTTACATGGTCGTGAAATTCTGCGTCTACACGAAAATCGCGGCGGCGGGCGGGCCAGTCTACTACGCGATGGACGCCGCGGATCTCTTTGTGTTCTTTGTCACGATGGCGCTCGTGTTTCAGTCGATCGTCGTTTTCGTTCGCCTGCGCAAGTCCAACATGGCGATGGACAAGCTGTCGGTCATGACGGCGGCCGACTTGGTCGCGATCGGCCAGAAGCGCATGGAGGAGGCCAAGACCCGGTCGTGGTGGACGCGGCACTGCGTTTGGCGCAAGTACGAAGACCGGATGGAAATGAAACTCCTTGGGCAGTTCTTCCTCGACGTGTACAAATTGCCGCAGCTTTTCTCGTTCGCCAAGTACATCCGCGAAGTCCAAGACAGCCAGATCGCGAAACTCATTGAAGTCGATTTGTCCACGTGGATGCTCCTCCTCGGGGTCTTGGCGCTCTACTTTGTCTGCACAGGCGAACTCCACGCGACGTACCGCGTTGACCGGAACCCGAGCCGCCTCGTCATCTTTGGCGTCTTTGTCTGTCTCCTCTCTGTTGCGATGCTGGGATTTTACTTCTACCTCAAGAAACTCGTGACGCTGTTGCTCCAACATGCGACACACCGCGCCCTTGAAGGCTCGAGTGCGACGCTCAACCTTGCCAACAAGCAAGAGTTTCTCTTTGAGGCGATGAACGACGTGATTGACGCAGTAGGAATATCGATGGTGACGATGGTGTATCATGTGGCTCTCGGTAGGAAACGCATGAGAATGCAGACATCCCCGCGGACGCGGCAATCCAGCAGATGCGCGACGTCGCGGAAGAACTCTACCACGGCAAAATGCGCAATGACAACTGGGTGAAGGCCGACTTGTGGTGCCAGCTCGTCGGGTCCGCGTACCGGAAATGCACGGGCAAGAGCCACACGCACAAGAATTCCCTGCGCTCCAAGCTCATGAACGAGCGGCCGATTAACTTGCCCTTCTTCTCGCGGAAAGCCTGCCATGTCGTGATGCAGAGCATGCTCATCGCGAACGGGTTCTACTACGCGCTCATGATCAACTGCGTCCTCGTCGTGACGGGATGGGACGTCCTCCTCATCTTCCTCCTCCTCCTCCCACTTCTCTTCAACACGTTCGTCCTCGCGCCCGACATCGTCCGGCAGTTTTCGATCCTCCACGGCACGTGGCGCGTCGGTCGGAAGAAACTCAGCTCCGTCATCGAACATTTCGCCCAAGTCGAGAAGATGAAGCAACGCATGTGCGTGCAGATCCACTGCTTCTTCCGCGAGCAAGGCAAGACCATCGAAGACCTCCAAGCAGCCCTCGAAGCCGCGGATGCCGCCGACAGCGAAGCGAACGACGGGTTCATCGACATTGACGTGTGCCGCGAGGTGCTCAAGGACTTTGGGTTCCTCTTTGCGCGCCACAAGTTCAACACATTCGTGCGGCTTGAATTCGACACGAAGGGCGAGACCATCAAGTACGCCGACCTGCTCAAGATTCTCGCCCATGCGCCGTCGCCAGAGTCCATCTCTGCCTTCAGGCACATGCAGTCGATGCACCACTAAAACCTGTTTTTGCTATTTTGACCGGCCCTCGTAAGTACGATATATGACCAAACGATCCAAAATGTACTTTTCCGAAAGGTCGGGCGATGGCATGGAAACTTCCCCAGGGGTGGGTGCATGCATGGGTCCATGGAGGGTGTGATTGACGCGTCGAAGTTGATGGTGGCGTGGAGGAGTGGACAGCCAAGCTTTGCCATGGAGGAGGGGCTATTACAGTGCGAAATCGAGTCCAAGGACGACGAGGAAGCTGTTGGTTTTGTATGTATTTATTGCCCCACGTCACATCCAAACCGATGACAGTTGGGGCGCGTGCGAGACGCACATGGTTTCTTGCCATCCTTCTTTGACACATCCAGCAAAACCATTCTTCTGTCGTGGGTCGCTTCTTCCTCCACTTCTCGGACATGCGCCGCGTTTGCGCAATTCCAATTCGTCTTCGCCGCCATCGTGCCAATTGACGCCCACATGTCACGGCGGTCGCTTACCTAATTTGACCAATGCGGCGGCGGCGGCGGTTGCATAGAAGTCGCTCCGTGTCGCTTCTCCAAGTGTGGGCATTCATTCACATGACGACGACGGAAGACCAAGCCTCGAGAGAGAGAGAGAGAGAGAGACACTGCATGGACTGTCTCTTCATGAAGCCGCGCCGCCAGATGCGTTCACGGCAGCGAGCGTCTATTTTGTCTTGTGGAGTGGAAATTTCTGTTGGGCCATCGAAGTTCTAGAGCTCGAAGTTGTCCGGATACTTCGAAGTTCGAAGGACCAGTCGCGTCAACGTCGCACAAAACAAAACCCAGATCCGAAAAACACACATACTCTGCACCACCACCATGGCAGCAAGAACATCAACACGCCTCGCGACAGCAGCCTTCCACGGCACCCCTCTCTCGATGACCCAGCGCATCATGGACCACGCCGCGCGACCGCAGAACGGGGTGACCCTGCAGCAGTTTCTCGAGTTTGGGAGCGACATCACGCCGTCCAAGTTGGTCCACAGCGCGAAATTCCTCCATGCGGAGCTCCCAATTCGGCTCTCGCACCGCGTCAAAGACTTGGACTCGCTCCCGTACGGCCTCGGGCAGATGCCGGCGGTCCAGCTTGTCAAGAAATGGTACGTCAAGTCGTTTGAAGAGCTCGTTGAATTTCCCCGCGTCCGGTCTGAAGCCGACGAGCGCGCGTTCACGGCGCTGATCCGATCGATCCTCGAGCGCCACAACGGCACGCTTTACACGATGGCAAAGGGTGTCCATGAACTCAAGACGGAGCTCTCGCGGTCCTATTCGTCGGGCCAGCCGACATTCTCGCTCGCGGACATGCAGGACCTCCATTCGTTCCTCGATGGGTTTTACCTCAGTCGCATCGGCATCCGCATGCTCATGAGTCAGCACATTGCCCTCCACGAACAGGAACACGGATGGGTCGGCTGCATCTGCGAATCCACATCCCCCGCGGAAGTCGCGCTCGCCGCCGTCGACGTCGCGCGGCACATGTGCATCCGCCATTACGGCGACGCGCCCGAAGTCGAGCTGCATGGCCACACAGACTTTGTCATGCCGTTCATCCCGAGCCATTTGCACCACATGCTCTTTGAAGTGCTCAAGAATTCAATGCGCGCGGTCGTCGAGTTCCACGGGATTGACAACCCGCTCCCGCCCATCAAGTTGGTCGTGGCCGACGGCGACGACAACGAAGACGTGAGTCTCAAGATCATGGACGAAGGTGGCGGCATCCCGCGCTCGGCCCTCCCGCGCATCTGGAGCTACATGTACACGACGGCCGACGAACATGCGTTTGCCGCGCTCGAAGGCGACACGCCGATGGACTTTGGCGGCGAATCCCCGCTCGCGGGCCTTGGCTACGGCCTCCCCATCTCGCGGCTCTTTGCGCGGTATTTTGGCGGCGACCTCCAAATCATCTCGATGGAAGGCTACGGCACCGACGCGTACCTCCATCTCAAGCGCGTGGGCGATGCCTCCGAGCCGCTCCCATGAGCCTATCTTAACCTATCTTTATCGTATATTTGTTTTGTGTCGCATTAAGCCGAGTCGGGGGGCTGCTGCTGTTGCGGCGGTGTCTGTGGCGGCGTCCATGGCGCGAGTGGCGTCCGTCGACCCACGGTTGACTGCTTGGCGCTGTTTTCCACACACAAGCTCGAGAGTGACGCTTGCTTGGTGAAGCTGGGCGACGAAATGCTGCTCGGATTGAGCGCCTGCAGCGCCACGCGTTTGTGCGACGGTTGCGGGATCCGCTTCTGCTGCTTGGGGCTCGTGGCAGGGTTGGGGCTGTCGTGGCTGGGGAGGTAGCTACGCAAGACACACCATGATGTCCCATCGTGGCAGGTCACGACGTATCATACCGGGCGACGAGCCGCGTCGTGTGCTCCAACTCGGCCGATAGTTTTTGGACGACGGCGTCGCGCGTGTGGAGGTGCTGCTTCATCTGCTGAAGGTCGTGCTCCACGGACGCGAGGAGCTTGCCGCGGTCGTGGAGGTCGACGCGCGAGTGGCCATGCTTTTCCCCGAGCGACGCGACCCCGCGTTGCTTGACTTCCTACGCAGAACCGCCGCTTATCGAGATATGATAAGAGAGATGGCGTACGTCGATGCGGGTCTCGAGAACGTGGATCGCGCCTTCCTGCGCGCTCTTGGCCTGTAGCACCTCTTGCCGCAGCGCCTGCACCATCGCTTTGAGTCCGTCTCGCTCGTCGTCTCCTTGCAGCCGCGACGTGAGTGACGTCGAGACATGTTCCAATGTGTTTTTGAGCTCCTTGGTGGAGACCAAGTCGACTGTCGTCAAGACATCGATCGTTGCGTGGATCCCAAACGCAAGAGCCCGGGCGACGCGCTCCGTGTGCTTGGTGGCAGTCTACGTCATCGTCATCGTCACCATTCGTCATCATTCAATATTCAATGACGACCGACCGTCGCATCCACGTCTTCGCTCGACATGGCCTGGTACGCTTCATTGAGCACGGTCACAATCTTGTCCAAGTTGCGTCGCATGTCTGGACTCAAGTGCTTTTTGTTTTGGCGAACGATGTGCAGGTTTCGGGACAATTCAAGTAATGCGATGCGAAGGGTCGGGAGAGACCCGAGCGGTAGTTCTACCAAGTCATAGGAGTTACCGTCGTCGTCGACCTCACCATCCGACGCGAGCAGCGCATGGGCGGACACTTGCGGATGGCCGAGCGGCATGAGTTGATGCATCTGGTCGCGCAGGTGCTTCATCTTTTGCTTGAGCGCAGCAACTTCGCGGTCGAGGACCACATGGAGCGCATCTTGCTTGCTGCGGGCCTATCGTCCCCATGAACATCATCATGGATATGGCATTGTCTACTTCGACGCGGGTCGCATCGACCATCGCTCGCATCGCATGAAAGCTCTTTTGAAGCTGGTTGCGCATGTCTGTGAGTCCCCCCATGCTATCGTCTTGGGACCGCATGCGCACAAACGAGAGCAAGTTGGTGAACGTTTCCTTCTCCATCGTGCTTTCGTCGGAACTCCGTCGCGATCGACTCAGGAAGCTCGCGGGCTGCGGTGTTTTGGGTTTCGGTGCACTCTCGGCGGGGTTGTTGTTGTCGTTGGGTGATGGTCGAATGCTGCCCTTGGACGAAGGCCGAGGCTCGTCAGAGTACAGCGCCGCGATGTTGTGTTCCAGCCGGTCGTGCATCTCGTCGGGGATGCGAAACTGCTTCAAGTCGGTGTACGGCCCCTTGGCCTTGGGTTTGCTCGCTTCTAGTCGCCGCGAGTGCACTTGTACGGGCACCTTGCCTGTCCCCGTGGGCAACTCGAGTGGCGGCGGGGGCGGCGGTGGTTCCTTCTCCTTGATTTCATGGATGCTTTCGTCGAGCCCTTCGACTTTCTTGGACACATCTACACGCATCGTTAGCTTGCGCATGCCCTCGCCGCCGCCGCCCGACCGTCGAGCTTGGTCGTGAGATCCGATTTCGTTTCTTCGATCTTTTGCAAGACCTTGTCGTGCATCGAGTCGGTTTTGTGCACGAGCACTTCAATCTCCTGACGCGTCGTCGTCACGGCCTTCTTGGCCGACTCTTCCAGCTTTGTGTTGAGCGTGAGCAGGTCGTCGGCCTGCCGCCCCAGAAGATTTGCGTGCGCCGCCGTCGTCTGATCGAGCTTCACGTACGACTCGGTCAACGACTCCATGTTGCACAGCATTTCCGCAACCGGTTCCCCCAGTGCCGAGAAGCTCCCGTCGAGCTTGTGGAGTTGTGTCGCCATCGCATGGAGCATCGAATCCATGGTTGAGATCGCTCCGCTCTTCTCGTCCACGCGGTGCTCTAGCGCGACGATGCGCGCGGCAAGGTGCGTGAGAACGACGCGGATCGCGGTCGTGTGCTGGGCAAGTTCCTTTTGCACTGCGTCAAAAAGATGCAGGTTCCCGCCACGCTCGTCGGTGCCTTCGCCCGTCGCGTCCATTGTCGCCGTGTGCTGGATTGAAACCGTCGCAACTGTCAACTGCCAACACCAACTGACAAAATTAACGCACGCGGCTTAATCGTCTTCGGGAAACATGTCGCGTGGGTGGTGCCCTGCCTTGGCCGAGTTTGAGCCCACGACGATGTTGTGCTTGAGGAGATGCATTCGCAACATGAGCGACTTGGTGTCGGCCGAGTACTTGCGGCCCATTTCGATCGCATTCTTGTACGTTGCGGCGCGCTGGTCGGCTTGGTGGGCAAAGAGAATCTGCCCGTGTCAATGAGTCAACGCGATCGAGAGAGACAAAGAAATGGATACCATGTTGTGGCTGTCAATGCGCGCGAGAAGCTTGTTGGCGAGGATGAGTTCACGCAACTCGTCTTCGAGGAGGACGGGGGTCGTGTTAAACGCCGTCGCCATGAGCTTCATGTCAACCGAGAGGTACGGGTTGAAGTATTGAACGATCGCGCGATGGCGGATTTCCTTGACGAGGTCGGCCACGTGCGTCGAGAGGTAGAGGTCCAGGAGCAGTTCTTCCTATGGCAACGGGGTGACCATGGAGAAGCAAGGACGTCTACCTTCATGTCGTTCAAGACATGCAAACACGAGGCATAGTTGCCGCTGTAGAAGTCCGAAATCAACTCGCGGAGACGCGGCACGAGCTCCAAGAACGCCTTGAACGACGAGTTTTGGATCACGCGGTCCTTGAGATCGGCGCGGGAAAATGTCGCGAGCGCGCAGAGACCACCCAGGAGCGCAACGTCTTCGGCATGAAGAACTTCGTTGTATTGGGCGCCGAGGTCAATGTGGCAATCGACAAATTTGAGCGCCGCCGCATGGTACTTTTTGTTGCAAAAGTGCACCAACCCAAAGGTCGCGGCAACCTGCGATGACAAGCTACAGCACACAATGAGGAACACATGGGCCAAGCGTGGCGTACATAGAATCGCTTTCAGACGACGCGATCGATTGCTCCAATTTGACGAGGTAGTTGCTCACGTTGCTAAAGTTCTTCAAGTGGACAGACGCCTACACAACGGGAGTTTGTGCATATGCTGCATGAAGAGGGACGAGCGTACTCGGATCACGTTGAAGCACATGTCGACAATGTGCTTTTCGGTTGTGCAATAGTCGCGCGCTTGGATAAAGCTGCGCAACGCATTTGGTAATTCCCCCACGCGGTAATAAAACTCGCCGAGGTCGTTGTGGCCAATCTGGAGATCCTGAGGGGGCATGTGGAACGAGGGATGCGTACCCGAATACTTTCTTTGATCAAACTCGACTTGTACGAGTTGAGCTCTTGCTCCAACCGCTCGTGGCGCACGGCGTTTGCGCGCTGCGCATTCTCGAGAAATGGCGCGTTTACCTCAAAGTCGAGGGGCAGAAGGTCCTTGAACTTGGTCGTGAGGTCACGATACAACGACGTGTTCACTGTCGTCTTGGATGTCTCGAGGTCCGCGAGGAGCATGCGGAGGGCATCCTTGGCCAGTTGCAGGACGAGCACTAGACAATGGTTGCCTTCGGTCAAAGTCGGAGTCGCCATACCTCTCTTGCTGTCGACTTCGAAGGCGGACTGCGCATTCTTCCCGCATTCGACAATGAATTGAAGATGACGGATGCGGTTCACACCCGCGTACTTGGACGCAACGGCTTCGAGGTCGAAGGTTTCAATCCCCATCTTCGCTTGTTCTGGGACGATTTGGCGAAAATGGGGTGTTCAAGCGGTATCAAATGCCAGAGGTTCCTCCGAGCCACATACAAAATCACAGTCACAAGAAAAATCGCTTTGGATTGGCTTTTAATTTAGAATCTGCACGAATGAAAGGCATTTAGTGTCATATTTGATATTTCATTGGCCTAAATAAAAGATACACCTTTTTCCATTCTTGTCAATGCCTCCAGCTCAGCTCGTGCCCATTCTCCATGTAAGGCTCCACGAAGCCTCTAAAATGCACCTCGTTTCCCTGGAAGCCCCATCGCGCGCCGTATCCCTCGGCCTGTCGTATCTCGAACACAACAGGGCCATTCGGCAACCCATGCACGTTCATCCACACAGTCGCGTCCAGCAACTCGGCGATCTTGGCAGCGGCGATCGCATTTTTTGCCGCTTCGCTGCCTTTGTTTTGACCCCACCATCCATTCAAGCATCGCTGGACGTGCTTGGTCCACTGCCTCGCGCCAATCGTCAAAATCGACGAGCTCGACTCGGCAGCGTGCTTTCGGTTGAACGCGTCCATGCATTGGGCTCGCGTTGGGGGGCAAACAACTTGGCTTCCGACTGTGCATCGTATGCCAAGAAGTGTCAAGAGACCCCGCGCTCCGCCGATTACGTGAAGAAACGCGTCCAAGGACGGGATGTCCTCCACTCGATCGACTGCGTGAAATGGAACGGCCATGACGCGGTCAAACGACGCTGTGTCTTCCGTCACGCCTTCCATATTCATCGCTTGAATCTGCAACAAAGGATGCTGCGCCGTTGACTTCCATGCCGCGAGGATATGTGCCAGGAGCTTGATATGCGCACCCCGCCACATTCCCACGTAGATCTGCGTTGGAAGTAGCGGCTCTTCGTCTTCGCGCGTCATTGCTTCACAAAAAGCGGTCAACGCACTGTCCTTCTCCAGAGCAAGTCCAGGGCATGACGCGTCGTAGGCAGTATTCTCGTTCGTGAAGTATGCGCGGAGGAGACCTTCCATGTTGTCGAGGTTTGGCGCCCAAACAAGTACACTGCTGTGTGGAAGTGCTTTTACGTTTGAACGTTTATCTCACGTGAAATCGCGTTTTGTACGTTTAATCAATCGCATCTTGCTCACAATTTCAATCCAACCGCGAGGGTAAACAGGTAAAAGACATTTAAATCGCCTTTTTGATGTACAAAATGATGGTCCATCCCGCTCACACTCACCCAATCAATGGCGTCTGGGAGCTGGACTGAGTTGATGGGACGCGACGTGCCGAAGGACGCGCGGGGTCAGCGACAACGCCGCCTTACGAGAATCGGCTTCCAGACTAGGCGGTGCCCAACGCATGCGAGACACGCCGCCATTAAATGTGCGCGATGAAGTCGACAAAGATGCAACACGGCACTCACATCGTCTGGAGTCGACCTCGCGATCTTTCATGACAGACCAGGCCCGGTTACTCACGGCATCGTCACTTGAAGCTTCGACGTCGGTGCCAGTTGTGCCATCGTTCGTCTGTGGGCACATCCTATGCCATGAGGCGTCAGTAGGTCGAACAGCATGCAGACACATGCGGATTTATGTGGATGCGCCCCCTCTTCCGTATGCGCGGGACGCCGCGGGATGGGTGGCTGTCCCGAGGGTTTTGGGGCTGGAAATAGAGCGAGTCCTGCCCGAGCCCTACTTGGTTTCCAGGGAATACACTTGGTTTCAGTATGCCCGGTCTAAAATTTCGGTCATTTTATTGCCTGCTAGCCTCGTGATATACAAATTTCAAGGTATTTTATTTCCCATGCCTTCGCCCTTGAGACCGACATTCGGCCATGACCCAGAATCGAATAATAGACGAATTTTAACCAATCAGAGCGTGCCATGGTTTTCAATTGCAACGTTACTTAATTACGAAGTTCTTTTTCTCGAAGGCGACTGACAAGCACATTCTCCTGTTTTGAGAGGTCTCTGGAACTCATCTCTCGACCTTCTACTGCATCCCCCGCCTCCAAGCTCGCAGATCCCCCACCCTTCCCCCCCCTCTTCACTTCCATTCGACCGTATCAGGTATGTTCGCCATCCAAAGACTCGGCACCTCCGCCGACGTCACCCACCGAAGGGAGGGAGACGGACAGTCCGGAAGGGAGTTTGGGTCGCTGTCGATGGGATTTGCGCTTAACGTCAGGGAATTAGATTGAATCATGGCGTCTCTAAGAGATAGCGCGTTGGAACTCCGCGTCGGCAAGAAGTTTCGCTTGGGCCGTAAAATCGGAAGCGGCTCGTTTGGTGATATTTACTTGGGCACGAACATGACGTCGGGCGAAGAAGTCGCCATCAAGTTGGAATCTGTCAAGAGCAAGCACCCCCAACTCCTCTACGAGTCCAAGATTTACAAAATCCTGAACGGCGGACGTATGTGCCCGTTGCCCTCGTTGTCCCTCGTGATTGACTTGACTTTCTCATCGTAGTGGGTATTCCCAACATTCGCTGGTTCGGTGTCGAAGGCGAATACAACGTCATGGTGATTGATCTCTTGGGTCCGTCGTTGGAAAACCTCTTTGACTATTGCGGCCGCCGCTTTCAGCTCAAGACAGTGTTGATGATTGCCGATCAATTGATTTGCCGCTTGGAATATTGCCACTCGAAGAATTTTATCCATCGTGATGTCAAGCCCGACAATTTCCTCATCGGTCTTGGCAAGCGCGCGCAAATTTGCCACGTGATTGATTTTGGTCTCGCCAAAAAGTACCGCGACCCCAAAACCCACCAGCACATCCCTTACCGGGAAAATAAGAACTTGACGGGTACGGCGCGTTACGTGTCAATCAACACCCACATTGGCATTGAGCAAAGTCGACGCGACGATTTGGAATCGCTCGGCTATGTTTTTATGTATTTCATCCGCGGCAGCTTGCCGTGGCAAGGGCTCAAGGCGAACACGAAGAAGCAGAAGTACGAGCGCATCATGGAAAAGAAGATGAACACACCTATCGAAGTCTTGTGCAAGGGCTACCCCGCCGAATTCCGCGCCTACTTTGAGTACACGCGCGCGCTCCGCTTCGACGACAAGCCCGACTATGCCTACCTAAAGCGCCTCTTCAAGGAATTGTTTTTCCGCAAGGGCTTCCAATTTGACGCCATGTTCGACTGGACCGTCCTCAACTTGGTACGAATCTCTTACGTCTATTTGCCTATCACGACAGTCCGTTGCTCATACTGTGATTTTGTAGCAAAACGGTCGGAGAGAACGGGATGGAAGCGGCAGCGCCAGTGGCGCCGCACCAGCCCAAGCTGCGCCCGCCATGGCCATAAACTCGGCGCCCGTGGGTGGCCAAATGGGTGCGCCTGTGGGCAATGCCCCGATGGGTGCTGCCCCGATGGGTGCTGCTCCGATGGGCAGCTCCATGGGCGGCGGCGGCATTGCCCTCATGGGTGGCGCGTCGATGGATCCCCAACGCCGTGTGGATTCGCGCCAAGATTCGCGCGAGACGCGCCCCACGTCATCGAACCGCTTGTATGTCCAGCAAGACTCGAAGGACAGCGGCGACCTGAACAACCTCCAAGACATGCAACGCGCGCAAGAAATGCAGCGCTTGCAATCGGGCGGTCTCTCGAACAATGGCTACTCAAACGGCGGCGCCATCCGCGACGATCGATTATACGTGGCGCCACGTGTGCCCTCGGGCACAGACCTCAACGACCCCAACAAGTTGAGTCAGCAGCGCCAGAGATATTGATTGCCCCGTTTATCCATTCCGCCTTTTCCCCTTCACATGAGATGCACTTTTAAAGAATATGAACCCTATCCCTTTGCTCGCATCGTGGCATGCCCTTTGGGACGAGATCCAGGACAATCCGTTGACGTCGTCGCAAAACTTGCTGGGGCTCCAGCTCGCTGTAAACGACCAAAAGTTGGACAAAAACCCTGTCGTCCTTGCAACATAATTCGCTCATCAATGTTAGAGCATCTCTACTGACGCGACGCAATGTCGATGTTCCAAAGCAGCGATGCTAGTGTTTAGCGTGAGTGCAACCCCACCCGTCAAGAGTGTCATGCGTCGCTAAACAACCAGTTACAAATATCTCACAATAATATATAATCCTCCACAAATTTGTTTGCCTGACCAATTTTGGAGGAATTCCCCAAAATATATGCTTATTAAACCTTATAACCTTTATAAATAGATAATTTTGCGAATTGATGGATTTTGGTTTGTCTTGGCCTTCATGTATCCGGACGATTTTGATGTGATTCTTTTCGTTTGTGAGATATTTGGAAGCCACCCAATGAAATTACGTTGGATCACCAGAGTGACTCATACAACGAATTGTATTGGACAATAAGGTATACATAGACTTTGTACTGCGTTCGCCAATAATATCCTCGCAATTACTACTCTGGACAATGGAGTCGGGAGTCGAAAGTCAACTGGAGTTCCAGTAGCTCTAAATCCACTTATTCAACTAGATCTTCAACAGGATTCGAAAGGCAACTTGAGACAAAGTAACGCATAGGAAAATTATTGATCGATCGAAGACCCCCGCAACGCCAATGGGAGAATACGGTGAGGTGGGACCTTAGTCTGTATATGAAATACTGATTTACTCGGGGCTGACAAACGAAATGTCCTTCCGCCATGCGGATAATTACCCATTCCGTATCACTGTGCCACTCACGCAGAGGTTTGCTCGCAAAAACAAGCGCAGCATGCTCCAAATGAAGTTTCCCAATGCCTGCGACATGAGGCAACAAACAAAATGCTTCCGATGGACTTGCGGGTATTAAGCATCACGAATGTAGCAATAAATTGACACTATGAAGCAATTGACATCCAAGATTGTGTTAATTGAGGTAGCCCTGTACCGTGGTTGATTTGTCAGTTGGGAATACTCAACACCTTTGAAATGTTATGGATTTGGGCTATCAAGTTATACGAGGAACCGTAAATATTGATTGAGTGCGGAATTCATTCGGGTATGCCGGATTGTGGACGGGAGCTTGGCCTTCATCCCAGCGCAAGACCTCCTTAAAATATGGCCCTGATTGGTGTAGGTAAACTCGGTTTTCTATAAACTGTAGAATCTGAGGTGAAAACATAAAAAATAATAATTTTAGAGTACGAATCTAAATACCTTGCACGTCATAATACTTCTTAGCAAAATTAGTATATAAATTTTTGCAGGAAACTCGGATTTCGAGGTCTCGATAATGTCTCATATTATCGCAACTGACAGGGTGTTGCGGTATATAAGATGAGGTCATGCATTCCCATCACTATATAGTGATGTCTCATATTATCGCAACTGACAGGGTGTTGCGGTATATAAGATGAGGTCATGCATTCCCATCACTATATAGTGATGGGAATGCATGACCTCATCACTATATAGTGATGGGAATGCATGACCTCATCTTATATACCGCAACACCCTGTCAGTTGCGATAATATGAGACATATATAGGCACAAGGGGAAATTTGTGCCAGGACTTCGTACTCGCACCCCTTACCCCTTGCTTTGATACATCGAAATTTACGCACATTAGCTAGAGATTCGAGAATCAACATCAAACAGATTCTCGCCCAAAGTTCAACCATTTATCTCTAGACTCAGAATCAACTCCAAGCATACTTTTGAAGAAATTCAGAATCAGACACCATCCACATCACCACCATAGCCTTCATCCGCAAGCTCATTGTCATTTCTACCGCAAACAATCAAAAGTAGTGGTTAAGTTGAACACTGCGGATTGACAAATCACTCCTGGCGCTCTCACCACTGATTTGTCGTTGCAGCATTGGTGTCATTGACATACTGGCTTCGACATTGGAAACTCTTTCATCATCTGAGAGTCGCGATTGTGGCGAAGCAGTTGAGAGAAAGTCGAAAATAGGTACTTTTCATATTTCAATTTAGTGTCATTTTGACGGAAATATGGTGAAAAATATAGAATTCTTGACTCTAATTGGCTCTTTCCATGTCGTCGTGAAAAATCAATGTTTTGACGCCTCCCTGATAACAACTGGACATATTTTAAGAATTTCTTGATGCAACGGACATAGATTACTCCATGTTTATGGTTTAATCAAGCTAAAAGTGGCGTTAATTTGGTATATGCAACGGAAATATAGTGACTACCCCTTTTTATAGTTTACTAAAGCTTAAATGTGGCGTTAATTTGAAAAATGAAACGGAAATAAAGTGATTGATTCATCAGTAGAGTTAATCAAGATTATATGTGAGGTTAATTTTGTGCACGAAATGAAAACACATTCCTGCGGAGGGATCTGGCAGGAACTGATTCGTTCTTTGACGAAGATGAGGCAAAACGCCAACCAATCTCGTCACATTGACATAATCCATTTCCCCTCTCATATGTTCTAGTCAAGAATACTTCGAAATACTTTGATAGTAAATATCCATGCTTTTTCCCAGGGTCCTATAGAATACTCCGAGTACTCGGAGTATTATATTTCGAGGGTCGTCCAACTTACGAGCATTGGTTTAAACAAGAGGGTAACCGCGGGATGTACACGTACTAAATCACTCGAGCACATAATTCTCTCATGATAAAGGGTGGTGGTTACCCCAGATGGAGCTTATTTGAATAAATCTGTCTTATTCCCGCAAAAATCATATCTAGGGGGAAGAAATTCCATACCTCCCACCTTTTGCAAACACATTCCTGTCAAGCACACATAGTCTTCGATACGGCGTCGCATCAGTGGAGATCGCGCCTCGAGTGCCCCCTTACTCGGCGCGAGAAGGCTGGACGGAAAGACCGTTATGAACCGAATGAATGTATTAGCTTGATAATATGCATTAATGAATGAATGTAAAGTTAGGGTGCAATATGATTGGTGGACTAGCGTGTAACCGGATTGTCCGGAAATTTTGCACTACAATTAAAGCCAGTATTAAAGTGATAAGCTTAGTATATAGCGGGCAACACAAAGGAATTGGGTTCGTATTCATAAAAGTGAATCTCGTGTGAAGGAGAAATGGCGGACGATGGCCAAATGGGGCAATCAATATCTCTGGCGCTGCTGGCTCAACTTGTTGGGGTCGTTGAGGTCCGTGCCCGAGGACACACGTGGCGCCACGTATAATCGATCGTCGCGGATGGCGCCGCCGTTTGAGTAGCCATTGTTCGAGAGGCCGACCGACCGCAACCGCTGCATTTCTTGCACGCGTTGCATGTCTTGGAGGTTGTTTATGTCGCCACTGTCCTTCGAGTCTTGCTGAACATACAAGCGGTTTGATGACGTTGGGCGCATCTCGCGCGAATCCACACGGCGTTGGGGATCCATCGACGCGCCACCCATGAGGGCAATGCCGCCACCGCCCATGGAGCTGCCCATCGGAGCAGCACCCATCGGGGCACTGCCCATAGGCGCACCCATTTGGCCACCCACGGGCGCCGAGTTTATGGCCATGGTGGGCGCAGCTTGGGCTGGTGCGGCGCCGCTGGCGCTGCCGCTTCCATCCCGTTCTCTCCGACCGTTTTGCTACAAAATCACAGTATGAGCAACGGACTGTCGTGATAGGCAAATAGACGTAAGAGATTCGTACCAAGTTGAGGACGGTCCAGTCGAACATGGCGTCAAATTGGAAGCCCTTGCGGAAAAACAATTCCTTGAAGAGGCGCTTTAGGTAGGCATAGTCAGGCTTGTCGTCGAAGCGGAGCGCGCGCGTGTACTCAAAGTAGGCGCGGAATTCGGCGGGGTGGCCCTTGCACAAGACTTCGATAGGTGTGTTCATCTTCTTCTCCATGATGCGCTCGTACTTCTGCTTCTTCGTGTTCGCCTTGAGCCCTTGCCACGGCAAGCTGCCGCGGATGAAATACATGAAAACAAACCCGAGCGACTCCAAATCGTCGCGGCGACTTTGCTCGATGCCAATGTGGGTGTTGATCGACACGTAACGCGCCGTACCCGTCAAGTTCTTGTTTTCCCGGTACGGAATATGCTGTTGCGTCTTGAAATCGCGGTACTTTTTGGCGAGACCGAAATCAATCACGTGGACAATTTGTGCGCGGGCGCCCATGCCAATGAGGAAATTGTCGGGTTTGACATCCCGATGAAGAAAGTTCTTGGAGTGGCAATATTCAATCCGACTGAGGAGCTGATCGGCAATCATTAGCACCGTCTTGAGCTGGAAGCGGCGACCGCAGTAGTCAAAGAGGTTTTCCAACGACGGGCCCATTAGATCGATCACCATGACGTTGTACTCGCCTTCGACGCCAAACCAGTGCAGGTTGGAAATCCCCACTACGACGGGCGAAAAGTCAATCCGAAAAGTCAATCCCAAGGGAGGACAAAGAGAGACGTACGTCCGCCGTTGAGGATTTTGTAAATCTTGGACTCGTAGAGGAGTTGGGGGCTCTTGCTCTTGACAGATTCCAACTTGATGGCCACGCTTTCGCCTGTTTCAATGTTCGTGCCCAAGTACACGTCACCAAACGAGCCGCTGCCGACTTTACGGCCCAAGCGGAACTTTTTCCCGACACGGAGTTCCAACGAGCTTTCTCTTTGTTCTCTTAGAGACGCCATGATTCAATCTAATCGCATTCTCCCGTGAAGCGCAGATCCCATCGACAGCGACCCAAACTCCTTCCGAACCGTCCGTCTCCCTCTCGTCGATGGGCGACGCCGGCGGAGACGCTGGGTCGTGGAATGGCAAACATACCTGAACAATCGATTGGAAGTGGGGAGGAGGAAAGGGGGTGGGGTATCGGCGGGCTTGGACAAGGCGGGGATATTCAGCGGGAGGTCGAGGGATGGGCGCACTTCAGTTCAGGATGGACCTTGGTTGCGCTCGATTCGTCTGTTTCGAGTCGATAACCACGCGTGAGTGATGGTCTGCCGTGAAATGCAACTTGGTGGTCAAAATATCTCTTCAATTGTAATGGTGGAAGAATTACAGTATGAGCTATTTTGCCTAACTTAATGCGTCGAATGCGCCACGACAGTCCAGTGTTTTACCCAATCAATTGTACAAAAGTAAAAATACCGTAACATAATTGGCTATAAGACTATCAATGGGATGATTCTATTGGCCAGAAACACATCTGAGATTTTGTCAAAATTCCCTGTTTTGTCAAAATATCGAATGGATATATTTTGCGACATTACATCTTGAACTTTGTGTGATTGATATATATATCCCCTGAAAGACAATGTTGTGCGCGGTGATTGGCTGAAATTTGAAATTGTTGAGGTGAGGAGCGTGGATTGGAAATTGTTTTGCAGCTCGAGTCGATGCTGTTGTCGGCAAAGACATCAAACTTCTAAGCCAGGATCAAACTCTCTATATTTACTCGCCATACAATTGCATATCACGCGGAAGCCTTCAACAGCCCAGCGTCGCGCAACAAGTCCACGACAGTTGCGACTGCCAATTGGTTCATCTGTGGGCGATGCAGCTTGGTGAGGACGCCAGATGCGGTGGGGAAGGCACCAACAACTTCTTCCTCGCTCGCTCCTTTTCGAATGCGCGACTTGCCACAAGTTTAAAGATGATCCTGCAGTGTGCACACTTTATTTTTGTATGCATAATAGGTATTGCGCTTCGGTCCCTTGGCAAAATCGTACGAATCACAATAACACAATGGATATTCCTTCGTGGCTCGATTGACGCACCACCAAAGCCGCCACGAGGCCCCAACAGAAAGCCGACGAAAGGAGTAATCCTCAGGAAGTCGATGCAGGTCCCCATTACTCCACTCGTGCTGTGCGAAGTCTTGATCCACAGCAATAGACATTTTCACAGCGGCGATCGTTTCCACGACCCGTACGGCCACAGAATCGACTGGTTCGGAGCACATCGTTTCTGCACAAGACTTGACCAAAGTTGGACAACCACATTGCACCAGCGGGGGCAGAACTTGGCGTTCCACTGTCGTTGAGAGTGCATTCAAGTTGACGCTGCATGACTGTATTTCTCGACCAAGGTCGGCCCCGTCCCTTCGCTCCATTAATAGTTTCAACATAAATGTGTTTTGAGCAAGAAGCGTATCGATGGCATTGCTTTGGTTCGTTAATTGAGTCTGCACACTCTCCAATTACGCGTGGAGAGCATCATTTTGTGTCTTCAATTTTTCCATTTCTTTGAACATCGTTGTCATGGGAGGGATTCCAGTGGTGATCATATGGTCGGACTCATATCCCAAAACAACAATGGATTTCAAGTACGATGCCATCTTAGGGTTGCAAAACAATGGCGTGAGTAGGAGAGGGTGGCGAGGAGGAAGCACATTCTTGAGTGCGTCCATGTGGTGCACAAGCGACGCAAGCACCAAGTGAAGCAAATCTTTCAATGAATAGTATTCATCCAGGGTCGGAAACATCAGCGCCATGGCAGCGCAAACTTGGGCGTCGACTTCTCTCGACGGCAAGGTCCAAAAATGGGGGTGAGTGCATTGCAAGCAAGGTAAATTCCAAGCGCTGTGAAAAGGCAAGTCGTGGGTCTAAACGGGTTGGCAAAACAATGAGACTCACGCACAAGCTTTTGTCCTAGGCATGGAATCTATGACAACATACTGGCAATGCTAATTTACCCTCTTGTCTTTATAGAACGACACAGTAATAGCGTCGGAAGAAACCGCTAACTGACTCAAACGAATGGAATCCGTCGAAACCCCGCGAGTCAACAAATTCCACGACAAGACATTTAAATGGTGCGAAAAGCCAAAATCCGATTTTACCAATGCAGCGGCGCAAATCGCTTCGTAGTCACCCCATGGCAATGCCTTCTTCCCCAAATCCCGAATAGTTCCATCTTGGACGTCCGATGCTGCAATCTTTCTGAAACCTGAAACCCAATGAGCAAATCCATAAAATGCACAACTTTCATCTTACCAGTAAATACTTTGGCCGCGTCCCTTTCATAATCGAAGGGGAGTTCATGAGGTGGTTGGTCGGTTCGATTTCTATAGTACCATTTCACCGAGCCGCAATACTTGCTGAGTGTTGGAACACGCAAAAACGTTTCGTTCTCCCTGCTCCAATCAATGAACTCCATGAAATGCTCATCTTGAACGTGTCAAGGTTGATGCATGTGGCACGGTGGGCAAGATGTTGGCTTCGTCAACTAGGACGTAGTGAACAGGGAGATGCCTAACTGTGGTGCACGTACTCGGATCCAAGTCACAATTTTGTTGAGGTTCGACCGATGGTCCTTTTTCGAATGCGCACCAATCGAAGCATCTCTCCCTGCTGCAACGGAATATCGCGAGGGAGTGGTTGCCATCGCTGAAAGCACGGACAAACTGCAGTTGATTTTCGATGCTGGGAGTTGTGTTTAAACTTATCCGACGAATTTATAGCCAATCAGAGCTTCATTTCCAAGCAAGCTCCCAGCTTTGAGTTTCATGTGGCAGTTGGGGCGACAACATTTCGACGTCAGCCAAAAGATAGTATCGTACTTTCTGTGTACAAACTACGCCCTTTTAAGTTCGAACGACAAAACTGCCAACATCAGATAGTCGATATTCGCGCCAAAATCCTTCCAAACCTAATAAGTCCAGTGAAACCTGTCAGAATTGGAAGTACAAATTTGTAATCATGAAAGTGCAGTTGAGATAGACTGGCCTGGGATGCCTCGAATCTCAACCAGATAAACAGTTTCAGATTCGAGGGCCCAAAGCATGCGCGACACCCTGGTGGGAGAATATCAAGCAACGGCGAGCAAGTTTTCATGCGACCACGACATACAGCTCCTCAAGCAAGTGGCCGTGGGAAGCTGACCATGGAAAGGTCATGCTCGCATGGGAAGAGGTCGCGATTCAGCTCGGACGGTCGCCGTCGTTCAAGATCAACAAGAAAGCGTCGGCGCTGAAGACGCGTTTCGAGACGATCATGAACAAGTTCAAAGCGGGCGAAGCGTCGTCCAAGCGCAAGTCGGGCACCGTTGAAGAGTACGAAGAACGCGAGCAACTCCTCACGGACATGCGCTCCCTGATGCGAGACCACGAAGAATCAAGCGACGCGCGGCGCGATGTGAAGAAAAGGAAGGCTGAAGGCATTGAGTCCTCGGGCGTACTCATGCGCCGCATGGCGATCGCTGAGGTGACTACCCAGGGCGATGAAGCAGAAGGCGGCGATATTGTGCGAAAGAAGAAACCCGCGGCACCTCGTGTTGATGTAGGAGGTTTATTGGAAGTAATCCAGTCGGGAATTGACGAGAAGAGGCGCCGAGACGATGCAATGATCGAAATGATGAAGGAAAGGCTGGATTTTGATCGTGCTCAGGCCGACCGTCAAGCGCAACACCATGCCGATCAACAGTGCCTCATGTTGGAGCTTGTCGGCGCAATTTTAAAGAAAACGTGAATAAAAATATGCAGGCGACAAACATTCTTCTATTTGTCCTAATTTTAACACTAAATGCCCTATGCAGAAGGGTATTCAAGGACTCCTGTTCCTGTTCGGATACAAAACGAGGCAAATCTACAACTAGTTTGGGATCGGCGCAAAAAACGTGGTGGTGATTGTCACCATGTTGTGAGGAATTGAATATTATTATTGAAATTGCTCATATTTAGGGCATGCACAAAACACCGCCTATACAAAATCTACAATTTGGTTTTGAAATACCTTATATCAACAAAAACAGGACTTTTTGCTTCTCCAGTTACACCTCACGACTAAAGCTCACCGAGGTACTGTTCTAACGAAGGCGGAGCCATGTCAAAATACATGGAGATTTGGTTGCCATGGGGTTTCAAACACGTGTGGCAGTTCGTGAGGAGAGTGGCTACGAGCCAAAACAAACCGATCGGACTCTTTCTCACCTGCATCTTCTTGTGGTAGCCAAGGTAGGCCCACAAATCCTTCACAAGGTGAAAGCTC
>VJMH01006931.1:0-71540 GCA_009835185.1 Aphanomyces stellatus | reverse complement strand
AGGTCCGTCGGTGGTTTCGCCACTACAAGACTCACGTGGTTGGTGCGACCGTCCGCGTCCAAGCGTGGCGACGCATGCTCGTGGCGCGTCGCCGCTACCGCCGCCGGCGCGCGTGCGTCGTCGCGGCCCAGCGGCGCGTCCGGACGTACCTTGCGATTCGGGACATGGAGCGCTTGGCATGGCGCGCGCTGCAGACGCGGCGATGGGGTACGTGGCCTTGGCGGTCGGAAGCGATGACGTCATGTGGGATAGAGGCCACGGCGCTCCTTCAGCGCGTCTGGCGCGGTTACAAAGGTCGACGCCGCGCGACGCTCTTCCGCAAGATCCAACACGCCAAATACGCGCGCAAAGGCCAAACGTCGGCGCAATTTTTGCTGCGGCGGCGCCTCTTGCGGCTCGGTGCCGCGCTGCTCGTCCAGCGCTGGATCCGCCCCATCTTGCAGCGCAGCCGAATGCAGCCCATCCACGCGTGGCGCGTCCACCAAGCGCATCTATGTGTCCAACGCTACGTAAAAGCGTGGCTGGCGCGGGTGCTGGCGGCGCGCGCGCGCAAACGATTGGTCGAGGCGGCCCAAGATATTGAACGGTACGACACGACTAAAGGGGGGGTGCCATGACAAGGGCAGGGTCTTTCGGGGCCATCGAGGTCGATCGCGGGTCCGTGGGATCATCTTGTCCCGGCGGCAGCTCTTTGCAGCGATCTGCATGCAAAGCATTGTCCGAGGGTTCTTGGCGCGCTGCTGCCGCCGCCGGTATCTCCAAGAGTCGTCGGGCGCGGCGCTCAAGATACAAAAGACGTACCGCGGCATGCAAGGCCGCCAGATCGCGGCGATCGAGTAAGAAGGAATCGATGAGGGGATGACGACGATGCATGTAGACGCGCCAAGTGCAAGCTCCTCGCGCGGGACAAATACAAGGCGTCGCTCCTGAGCAAGCTTGATTTGAAGCTCGAGATGCGCGAACGCAAGTTCTTCCTCAAGCGACAGATCGAACTCATGGAAGTCTCACACAAGTCGCTTCGACGGCGGCGTGTCGGCTACGAGAAGAAGATGGTGGACGTGCGCAAGCACCGCGCGTGGATGTGGTCGCGCGCGAACGAAGTTGTCGCCGAGACGTACAAGCTCAAGCGGTACGTGTGCACCACCACGGAGACGCAGTGTCGACATGCTGTCATAGGAATTTGGTCGGCGCGAGCGAAAACGTCTACGTGACGAAGCTCGAACTCGATGCCGATATCGCGCGGCGGAGTGAACTCACGGCCGAGTTGACACAGCTCCATGTGAAGCTCATGGCGTTCAAGCAAATGCTCCGCGAGAAAATCGACGAGGTGCGCGTGATGGACCCGGAAGAGTTCTGGGACATCGCCGCGCGGACGGCGATCTTCGATGGCATGGAGCCCGTCGCGCCGCTCGAAGCGTAAAAAGTACCTTGGAATAGATAGTCAAGTGACCTCGAAAGTCAGTTTAACGTTCGCGCGAATAAGGTTTAAATGGCATTTCGGGGGCTTTAACAGGTTCAACGTTAAACTTGCCACCATAATTTGTGTCACTTGACCAGATCAGGTACTTCCCTATACTTAGATTCGCAGGCGCTATTTTTGCATCTTGCTTGAAGCTGCTTCCGGCAAAATGGCCAGCATGGCGATATCGAGTCGGGTAATAAGACCCTTCTGGCCTCCATGCTCGACGTCATTCTACAAAAGAGCGCTTCCACATGAGTGAAGAGACGCTGAGCTTCTGCGCGGCGCTTGACGCGTTCCAGGTGGAGCTGGGCGCAGACATGCGGGATGCGTTCCTCAGTCCATCGAAGCATTACGTTCCGCCGCCGCCGATGCCGCCGCTGGACGCGATCACAAGTCCCATCAAGCCATCTCCTCCGGATGCTCCGATCACCGAGGACATGGACGACGGAACGTCCGACAACAATCAACAGCGGCGGGCATCGGCTGCGTCGTCGGGGGGTTCGTCGGACGACGGCGGCGGCGACGACGGATGCGCCACTGCCTCGTCGACAACCAACAACAACGAAGCGACGCAAACTGGTCGATGGACCAAGAAGGAGCACGAACTCTTCCTCGAAGGGCTCCGGTTGTACGGCAAGTCGTGGAAGCACATTTCCAACTTGGTTGTCACGCGCACACTTGTGCAGATCCGCACGCACGCGCAGAAATATTTACAAAAGCAGTCCAAGTCCAAGGCCGCGCACTTCACGCTCTCGCACCACCCCACGGCCGCGTACTTGATGAACCGCCTCGAGCTTGACCATCCGTATCGGAAGGACGCGGCCGCGGCGTTCCATCTCGCGCTCGCGACCACTGCCCTTCAAAGCCGGAACGACATTGACCAGTTGCTCCATGATGACGACGACGACGACGGCGGGTCCGACACGGACGACTGCATGGATGAGATGCTCGACGAATGCGTCGTGGACGACGCCACGGTCCTCGACGAGCGACTCAAGCGGCCACTCGCGTCGGCCTCCCATGTGAAGATTGTGTCGCAGTTGAAGCCCCTCGCGCCGTCGCATTTGAGCAGCAGTTTCCTCAAGCGAAGGCGGCTCGAGATGCCGCCGACACAACCGACAATGCCATATTTGGACCCCCTCCTGCACTACGCAGACTTCGGCGCGACGCATGCTGCCCTCACACACCAACAACATGCTGCTGCCCTCCAAACCCACCACATCGCACCACATGTGCCGCATGTGCCGCATCACTTTGTCCTCCAGACAGACCACTTCTAACCCCGTAACACGACGACGACGCGAGCGAGTTGAGAGGTGCTAGGAGATGAAAATGTCGGCGAGAGAGCTGCCGTGACATTTCGCGCATGTGCGATTCACCGTCACCGGCAAGACAGCCTCGGCGCACGACTCACAAGTAGAGTCATGTGAAGCCAATGTGTGCTTGACGACCCTTTTGTTGAATCGGAGATGGACATCTCCACCAAAGATGCAGGTCACTCCGCGACGATGGTAACTTCGCGGCATTGTTCTCGCCGACGGTTTCAGCCATTATCCGGATATCCGGATACCAACCCACTCGAAGATCGTGTTCAAAATCTTTGCAACAAATACAAACTCGCAGTGAGAAGCGAGGATCGGTTTCGGATTTGCTCGCCTCGGCCATCAACGACCTTCCATTTTCGCATTCTCGCGATGATTAGCGGTCTCTTCCTCATCTCGCAGAAGGGCGAAGTTGTGCTCAACCGCCTCTACCGCGATGACGTGAGCCGCCGCGCGGCCGATGCGTTCCGTCTCCAAGTCATTGCCGCCAAGGAGACGGGGTCCCTGCCACCCATCAAAAGCATCGACGGGTGTTCGTTCTTGTACACACGCCATGAGAATTTGTACTTGGTCGCTGTCTCCCGCGCCAACATCAACACGGGTAGGGGACGATGGATGTCGAGCGACGTGATGATGGACATGCGTGTCTAGCTCTTGTGTTTCAATTCCTCTCCAACATCAACGGCATCTTCCAGGACTACATGGGGAAGAAGTACAACGAAGTATATCTCTCGTTGATTGCATTCATCGTTGTGATTTATTGGGTCGCGTAGGAAAGCATTCGCAACAATTTCACGTTGGTGTATGAACTCATGGACGGTACGACAAGTCACTCGTGGCCGACCTGACATGACAAATATGCAGAAACCATGGATTATGGGTACCCCCAAAACTGCTCCTCGGATGTGCTCAAGATGTACATCAATCTTGGATCGATGTCAGCGGAAGCGGCTGCGTCGACCGCGCAGCCTGGTCAATTGACGTCCCAGATCACGGGTGCCATCGATTGGTACATGGTCTCATCTCCAAGCCCATCGTGAACACATGCGATAGGCGTCGCGAAGGCATCAAGTACAAACGCAACGAAGTCTACTTGGATGTGTTTGAGAGTGTCAACTTGCTCATGTCTGCGAATGGCGCCGTGCTTCGCAACGAGGTGATCGGGCAGGTCGTCATGAAGACGTTGTTGACAGGCATGCCCGAATGCAAGGTACAGATCCTCGTGTGTCGTTGTCGTATTGATGTTTCGTCCCATGTAGCTTGGCTTAAACGACAAGTTGACCATGCAGAAAGGCGAAGGTGCTGCAAAAGCTGCGGGGCAAAAGCGCACGCAAAAGGAAGTCGAAGTACGTAAACTCGACAAATGCCCACACTCCATATGCGGGGTAGATTGACGATTGCACGTTCCACCGTTGTGTGCGTTTGGGTAAATTCGACGCCGACCGCACGATTACGTTCATCCCACCCGATGGCGAATTTGAATTGATGAAGTACCGCGTGACGGAAAACATCAACTTGCCGTTCAAGATCATGCCGGCGTACCAGGAAGGCAGCTCGACGCGCATGGCCGTCTCGCTCAAGATTGCTGCCACGTTTAGCGCGCGGTTGTTTGCAACCAACTTGGTGATCAAGATCCCCGTGCCGCAAAACACGGCGCGATGCAAGATCATTGTGCCCATCGGAACGTACGGTTGCCCATTGTTTGATGGGACTCTCACAACGGAGGTAGAGCCAAGCATGCGCCTGAACACCATGCGATTGTGTGGAAGATTCGCAAGTTCCAAGGCACGTTGGAGCGAATGTTGGACGCCGAAGTTGAGATCATGAAGGGCACGAAGGAGAAGGTGTGGTCGCGCCCGCCTATCCAAGTGGAATTCCAAGTCCCCATGTTCACATCCTCGGGGCTTCATGTGCGATTCCTCAAGGTCTTCGAGAAGAGCTCGTACCAAACCACCAAGTGGGTGCGCTACGTCACCCGCGCGGGTCAATACCAATTGCGTATCTAATGCCGCCCCGATGAATAATATACACATTTCGTTGCTCGAGAATATAGCGATCTTCCTAAACGCATGTGATTGGCTGGCGGAACGGCTTGCGATTGGTCTCATTCTCAATTTCGAAGTTGCGCGCGCGAAGATGGAAAAGGACGAGCCACAGCAAGTCGAAGCAGATGCAAACGGAGACAACAATGGAGCGGGAAAGCTATTGACGTTTGATGAAATGCAACAAGATCTGGAGGAGCGGTACGGACATCACGGAGACGACATCAATGCCCGTCTGACTCGAGGGGATTTTAGACGACAAGAGCTGAGACGGCAAAAAGAAATGAAAGAAGCGCTCGAAAAAGAACTCGAAGTCATGCAGAGAAAACGCCGCAATGTCGAACTCTTGAAGTGCCAACAAGCAGCCGAGTACTATGTGGAGAATACGCGACTCTTGAAAGCACAAGAGGAAAGAGATGCAACGTTGGAGCAAATGCGCGTGTTGGGGGAAGAAGTTCAACGCACAAAGAAAGAGAAAGCGAAGTGGGAGCTACGTGTGGCCCATGTTCTTGGCATCCAAGTGCAAGAAGGACAAGTGTGGTCAACTTTTGTCCAAGCAATGGAAGACAAGATTGGCTGTCACACGGAACACGTCACCTTGGAAGCTTCTATCCGACAAGAGCGTCAATTGCTGTACAGCACTCTGCAGCAGAAATTTGATCGTGGTGCCAAATTGCTCCAAGAAGCGAAACACGAGATCCAGGAGACAAAGATGATCCTATTGGACATGGAGAAGAAGAAAAACATCTTGGCTGGGCAGCTACATCAAGTTCAGTTGACGCATGAACAACTCCTCTCACGCGAACGCAATGCCAGAACCACGTGTGAGATGCACGAAATGCGAACGGATTTTCGGTCGCCACCACCGACCAAGAATGCACGGCGTCGGGTTGCGCATACGTCCGACGCCAGTGATTTTGAAAACTAAGACAACGGCAATCCTCCCCACAAACGATGAGACCCGCCACACACGTTGGATTCCATAACACATCAAGTCTATTATTCAAGAGGCGTATAGTTAGTCCGAGTCGTTGTATTTGAACGAATTGGACTCCATGCCGATCGCGCCACACATGTACGTCGAACGCTTCTTTTTGTTCTTCTCCCGCGTGAAATCCTTACCCCGAACCTTGATCAAAATGTTGTTGGCCTTGCTCCCAACGCCTTCGCCACCAAAGGTCGCGTCATCTATACCGTCATGAGTTTCTCAAGGTTCATGGTGCAAGTAAAAACAGCGACGTACAGCTGTTGTCTCGGAGGGTCTCATCGACAATTTGAGTGCTCCAGAACTCGCCGTCGACGCGCTTGAACGGGACACCCTTTTGGCCTTGTTCCGCGGGCTACACACACCAGGATGATTGTCCATCGCATGGACAGGATGAGGCAACGTACCTTCGGCGCGTTGTCAATCTTCTTGGGGGTCCACGCGGCAGCAGCAGCGGCAGCGTCGGCGCGGCGGGCCTTTTCCTTTTCGACTTCGTTTTCGTCTTCCGATTCGTCTTCGGACGATTCATCTGAGCTGTCACTGTCGCTGCTCTCGCTGCTCTCTTCGACCTTTTGCTTCTTGGCTGGCGGCGCGGTTTTGGACGTCAGCTTTCGCTTGGTCGAAGGGGCTTCGTCTTCCGACGACTCGTCGTCCGAGGAATCATCATCTGAGGAAGATTCTTCCTTCTTCACAACCTTCTTGGCGACAGCGGCGGCGGGCTTCGTGGTCGCAGGCTTGTCATCATCCGAAGAGTCATCAGACGAATCGTCCGAAGACGATTCTTCCTTCTTTACAACCTTCTTGACGGCAGCAGCGGCGGCAGGCTTTTTAGCCACAGGCTTCTTGGCCGCAGGCTTGTCATCATCCGAAGAGTCATCAGACGAATCGTCCGAAGACGATTCTTCCTTCTTTACAACCTTCTTGACGGCAGCAGCGGCGGCAGGCTTCTTAGCCACAGGCTTCTTGGCCGCAGGCTTGTCATCATCCGAAGAGTCATCAGACGAATCGGACGAAGAAGATTCTTCCTTTTTCACAACCTTCTTGACGGCAGCGGCGGCGGGCTTCTTGACCGCAGGCTTGTCATCGTCCGAAGAGTCATCAGACGAATCGGACGAAGAAGATTCTTCTTTCTTCACAACCTTCTTGACGGCAGCGGCGGCGGGCTTCTTGACCGCAGGCTTGTCGTCATCCGAAGAGTCATCAGACGAATCGGACGAAGAAGATTCTTCCTTCTTCACAACCTTCTTGACGGCAGCGGCAGAAGGCTTCTTGGCTACGGGCTTGTCATCGTCGCTGTCGTCGTCCGACGAGTCATCATCCGAGGATGACGAATCGTCTTTCTTGGACACGATTGACTTGGGCTTGGACGCCAAGTATTGATTGTAGATCGCGACCAAGTCGATGCCCTTGGTGTTGGATTTCGTCAAGTCCTACGATGGATGTGCCCCTGGTAAGCACTGCGAATGATTCCACTCATGCGACTGTACCCGCTTGCTTTCTTCAAGCAAAGCCTTGGCAGACTTCTTCATGCCAGCGGCATTGAGAAAGGCATGGACGACCGGGAAGAGATCAGAGGCCGCGACGGAGCTCATGGTGTGGCGCTCGTTCAGGAATATCTTTGTTGTCCGTTGGTTGGTGTCTGGTATTGCTCGTCTCTCATTGGTCCGACAATTTTACATCTCGCATGCGATTGGCTGCTTTTGTTAATGGTAGCCAATTGGTGATTGGTGGACATTCCCAATCTCGCCAGACCCCCTTTCAGCAATCACACCCCCGCGCGTCATGCCGTCGATTGCGTCCACGATCGCCGACGACGAACATGTGATGGTCAAGCTTGGCGGGCTCCAGAACAAGGCCTGGGCGGCCGACACGTCCAAGTTTGGCTACAAGATGCTGGAGAAGATGGGCTGGAAGGCCGGCGAAGGTCTCGGGAAAGATGCCCAAGGCCAGGCAACGCATGTAACCATCGTCAAGCGCACGGAAGGGCTCGGTATCGGGTGCAGCTTGAAGCAAGCCGAAGTCACGGGCTGGAGCTCGACGAGTTCAAACTTTGCCGACGTATTGGCCAAGCTCAACCAATCGTACGGCGGCGCGGCGTCGGACGACTCGAAGAAAAAGGCGAAAAAGGACAAGAAGGCGAAAAAGGAAAAGAAAGCCAAGAAGGAACAAGTGAGTCGAAGGATGCTCTTCACGAGACGCGTGAACAACAAGAACGCCAAGGGATACGACGCCAAGGCCATGGCGGCGATCCTCGGCGACGCCGCCGGCGCGTGGGGCGACTCTGCCGCCGACAAGGAGAACGAAGCGGCGAACGAAGACGTCACGGATGCGTCCGACGACGAGGAAGCGGCGCGTGCGCGGAAGAAGGCGAAAAAGGAGGCCAAGAAAGCCAAGAAGGCCAAGAAGGCCGCCGACAGCGACGACGAATAGCGACCGCCGTCGCGCCCGTATCTAAGCCCTAATTTTAATCTATACCAAGTTGAACTTTGGATTACCTAATCCAATACAATGGATGGCCACGTTGATGCGAGCATTAAAATACGCTACGGTTTATCTTTATCGCGTTGTTGTATGCGGCCACATTGAAATGCGGCACATTTTTTTGTTTTGTCATCCGCATGCCATATCCGGATACGCGCGAATTCCACACAATCCTCAGGAACGACCACCAGTGTTGGTTGTTCACGAGCGACAATGGAGTGCGTTGGGAACCCTCCGAGTGTCTTGTCGGCGCCGCCTCCCGCGCCTGTTCCGACGTCCGATGAAGATGCATTGAGCGGCATGTATGATCTCATTCAGACGGCATTGGACTACAAGCTCAAGGTAGCTCGACACGCATCACCCTCGTTCGAGAGAGTCTAACGATGATGCTGATCCTCTCAGGGCAACCCGACCACGTACAATATGATCTTGTCCAAGCTCGAGGTACGCCGACGTTGCGTACAACCTTCTGAGCTGGGTGCATAGACCACCAGTGACGACGAAGAGCGTCGGCAAGTCTACCTCGTCCTCCCGCGGTGCATTTCGATCCTCACGAAAGACCTTGATGCGTACCACGAGCTGATCCACCGCATCTACACGTTTGACTTCCTCGCGTCCGCGCCGATCATCGAGGCGTACATCCGTCTCATCACACACTTTGTCACTGCGCACACGTCCTTTCTCCAGCCCACGATCCACATGCTCGTGCGGAATTTCCTCCGCGTGCCCCGTCCCGCCGCGACGACCCCCACGCCTGTCCAGATCAAGTCGACGATCGCTCGGCGCATCAGCGTCGGGGCATCGCTTGGTGTGCCGCAGCCGTCGGCAGCCGACTTGGACGCGCAGTTTGAAGCGTCGTTGCAGCGCCGGTTCGCGGCTGTCCACGTCGCGTTCGAAAAGGTGTTGCAGCTCGTGCCAGCCTCGATCCACCACGTCTTTCACTGCCTCTGCGACCACTTTCCCCACAAACGGCTCGAGACGCCGTTCCAGCTTTCGTACTTGACCAACTTGTTTCAGCTCACGACATACGCCAAGGTACTCTCATTTCGTCGTGGCATTGGTGACACATGGCATGGCGACAGGGTCTCCAAGAACGCGTGCTGGGCCTCGTAGTCGAGAAACTCGTGGCGATCGACGTCGAGATCAAACTCGACAGCAGCGAAGAAGATGTGTTTACGATGGACGACTTCTTGGACGATTCGACGTGCGTCGACCCGGAAAACATGGCGTCGCTCGATGAAATGGCCGACAAGTTGGACCACCTCATGCTCGCGACGCTCTCGTATCTCGAGTCGGACTTGGACTCGAACCCGCGGCTCTTTTCGTTTTTGCTCAAGTCGTTTGACCAGTCCATCTTGAACACGCACCGGTCCAAGTACCCGCAGTTTCTCCTCTTTTACGTGGCCAAACCGAGCGTCGAGCACCAAGAATTGCTCCTCTCGCAACTCATTTCCGTCTCGCTCGACGCCAAAGTACCGCCCGTGACCCGTCTCAGCTGCTCGTCGTACCTCGCGAGCTACGTCGCGCGCGCAAAATACCTCGGGATCAACGCGATCAAGCACTCGCTCTTCCATCTCATGCGCTACATCCACGGCCAAGTCGACGCGCTCGACGAACAGGCGGCGGGCACGCACCACGTCGCCGACAAGAACCTCGTCGACATTATCCAAACTGCGTGCTACATTGTGTGCTTTCGCGGTCTCGAGCTCTGCGGCACGGAGACGGGCTACAACTTTGTCCGGTCCCTCGGCTGGCAGCGAGTCTTGACGTGCTCGCTCTTTCCCATGCGCCAAGCCGTGTTCCACGCGTCGGTCGCCGCGGAATTCATGAACGTCGCCGAGCTGCTTGGACTCCTCGGCGACGACGCGCTCGAACTGCTCTGGGAGGGGCTCAAGCAAAAGACATCGTCGTCCAAGAACCTCGAACGGTCCACGGGCACACCCACGTGCTTCTTTCCGTTTGATCCGTATTTATTGCGCCGGTCCTTCCGCTTCATCGGGCCGCTTTACCTCTACTGGAAGCACGCCGACCCAACTTGGTCGGGCAACTCGGACGCGTTTGCGCTCGCGACCGCACACATGAAAGCGTATGAAGAACAGGAAGACGAGAGCTTGAATGCGTCCGTCGCTGAAGACGACAACGTGAGCATGAGCAGCAGCTACGTGAGCATGAATGGCAGCTACATCCGAAGCAGCATGAGCGAAATGAGCGTCGTTGGCAGCTTCACGGGCAGCGAAGATTTGAACGTGAGCCTCGAACACGAAGCCGCGAGCTTTGCCCGCAAGACGACGACCTTGTACTACCACGACGAGGAAGAAATTGGGTTTTAACACGATCGCGAGTGAAAAGGAGTTGTTGGATTGTTGCAAAACATAGCTAGACGGGGCTGGCTACACACCCGTGGGTCGGGCCAATGAGATACATATAGTTTATTCCTTGGGGGCGGGCGCCGCGGCGGGCTTTTGGGCCTCGTTCGCTGTCGTCTGTCGCGGGTGTTGTTAAGACGACACTTGCGTAAAGGTATGCGCACCTGTTCCATCAATTCACCAATCGACTTTTCCAAATCGTCGATCCGGCTGCCCATCTCATCGATGCGTCCGATGATCGCGTCCGACATTTGTGCGAATCTAGATTGCTGCTCGAGAGTGAGAGAGGCCAGCGCGAACCATTCGCTTACCATTTGCTCCAACAAGGATTGGACGAATATTGTGAGCTCTTGCGAGTCCTGTTGACCGGCGGTGTTCGAAGGAACTTCTTCGTTGGCTTTGTTCTACAAGGGGATATGCGTCAAGCCTGGAGTCGCCCGTAGACGGAGCACCATCGTGGTCGGGAGGAGTGGCGGCGGCGGGTGTGCGCTGAAAAAGTCGAAAAAATGTGATTCGAATTGAGGTCGATGTTTTCAAATACCATATTTTAAATACATGTTTGTATTTTATATATTTAATATTAAATTTTATACTAAATAGTATATTCTTGGGCGAGAATACAATTCAATAATAGTATTTAAAATACAACCTTGTGTTTGCCGCCTTCCCATCGAAGTTCGAAGTCTATTTAAAATACGTCATGAACGAATCGCACTTGAGAGAGCGGCTCCATTTTCAACGGGGACCAATTGCCCGCTTGACGCGATGGCCCGCTCCGATTACGATTGGAATGTCGAGTACAAGAATGACAAGCGATTAAAGGACATGCAGGAAGCATGCCGCGAGATCTTCGTCCGCCTCAAGGAAGTCCAGGACTCTTATGTCAAGGCAGAGGCCATGGCACCGCCTCGAGACATGGGACAGGTAGGATCTACTCTCCATGTGCCTTGGTGACGATTCTGCCAGAAACACAAGAGGGCCCCCGAGACGGTGGACTTGGAATCTTCGTCAAACACAGACAGCGACGGGCATATCACATTTGTCAACCCGATGGACGACATGAGCGAATACGAAAACGAGAGCGACATGTCGGCGAGCGGCGGCGGCAGCGGCCCCGCCGCCACCAGCACTGATTTATCCGACCAAGACGACGAAGAGGTATGCCTCTGCCCATGAACACCACGCTGAAACTCCATCAGGACTCTCCATGCGTCGTCTGCCGTCTCAACAACAACCCCGAGGAAAGCATGTATTGCGAAACGTGCGAAAATGGTGCGTCGTCCTCGCCTCTCGCGCGCGCGTCGTCACCCATGGTCGTTGTAGTTTACCATACATACTGCGCTGGGCTTTACGGCGTGCCCGAAGACGAATTCTACTGTCCACAGTGTCTAAAGAAGACGTACACCAAGACGATGCAGGCCTTTGTACGACGACGACGGCCACCGCCGTGGTTTCACTTGTGAGTGTGTGTGTCTAGATCTTGGGCTCGCTTCCCGACCTCAATGGCTGGATCATCCACGCATGTGGCACATGCACGTCCGCGACCGACGAGCCGTGCAAGGACGCGGCACACAAGGACCACTGCGTCTTCATGAAGAACTTTTTGCGCTGCATGGCATGGCTCCTCTTCAACCACGAGTTGCGTGGGACGCCGCTCGCGACAAAACTCGCGCAGGTGCTTGGGTACCACGCGTCGCGGTGTCTCGAGCCTGCGTTTTGCCACGTGCCGTGCTGCAACGACTTGAATCGTCGCAAGGGCGCCAAGGCGCACGTCCAGCCCATCGACCTCGAAGAGGGCGAGTCATAAAATATACAATCCCGTGTGTCAACATCGTCATCGTCTACGACGTTGTACAAACGAGTCGGTGGAGCGCGCGGGCGACCGCTACAAAGTCGCTCGCGGCATCGGCGTCGCCCGCCGCGTCGAGCAGTTCGTCCAACGTGTCGGCAAGCCGTCGCGCGCTCGCAAACCCATGGACGGCGGTGGCGTCGTTGGAGACAAAATTGTAGAGCACCTTGCAGAGCATGGCGCTCAGCGCCGCGTCTTTGAGCCCCGCGGCGCGCAAGAGCTCGACGAGGACGTCGCGGACGTCGACAGTCGCGTCGGCCCCGACCGGCGTCGCCCGCAGCACGTTCCGCGTCCGGCCGTCAAGCGCGGCATTCATGAGCACGCCGCAGACGCCTAGGACGACGTCGCGGCTGCTGTGGTCCAAGAGCGCGACGAGCGGCGGGAGGAGCAGCGTCGGGTCGTCAAAGACGTCGGGGAAGCGACTGAGGTTGCCGAGCGCGCGCGCGGCCTCGACGACGGCTTCGTCGTTGGGGTCGGTGAGGATGGTCGCGAGAAGGCGGGCGAGGCGGCGTCGCGCGGCGGTCGTGATGCCATGCTTGGTGTCCATCGTCGTCGCGTGGTACGAGATGTTGGTCACGCAGCTCACGACGTTGAGCATGAGTTCTTCGTCGCTCGTCGTTGATGACGTGGCGTCCGTTGCGTCGCTCGTTCGACGTCTGCGGCGATCATGGTGCGCCAAGAGATCCAAGAGACAGTCGATGCCGAGGGCCGTGGCGCCGACGGCCGCGCCTACCGCGGGGTGGATGGCAGCATTGGCCAGCAGCCGCACGAGCTTGACCAACACGTCGGCGGCGGCGTCGTCGCCATCGATGTACAGGGCATAAAAGTGCCGCAGCGTGCGCACGAGCGACGACAAGTGCGGCAACACGGCTTTGCGGTTGCGGTCGTTGGTGGCCGTGAGGTTGCCGACGACGAATGCGGCGCGGACGACGAGCGCCGGGTGCGCGTGCTGCGACACGAGCTGGACGAGCGTGACGAGGTTCTCGGACGAGTGGTTGAGCGCGTGGCGTCCCGCTTCGTGCAGCGTGAGTTTGCTCAGAACGCGGCTCACGTTGAGCACGAGTTCGGCGTGTGTGGGGAAGCGCGGGAGGAGGTCGCAGAGTGCTTGGACGGCGTCGGCGGCCCAAAACTGCTTGAGGCATTGCCGGTGCACCGAGAGGTTGCGCAGGATGGCCGTGACTTGCACGAGCATCTGCGCGGTCGCCGTGTCCTCGCCCTTGGACGCGAGCGCGCGCGCGAGGAGTTTGATCGCGCCGTTCGTGGCGAGGAGCTGCACCATGCGCGGCGACGCCGAAACGTTCTTGAGCGTGCCCGTGACGTAGATGCGCATCTGCATGGACCAGAGCTGCGTCTCGTCTCGTTCGAGCACCGTGAGAAGCGTCTCGACGACGGCAGCGCTGCAAAAGAGATCGTCGTGTGCGGCCTCCTTGCTCTCGAGGAAGAGCAGCTTGCAGGCGTGGGTCATGGGCGTCGTCGCGGCTTCTTGCGGCGCCAAGCGGCAGGCCCAGAGCTACATGAGACGTTGGAGGATGCTGGGCGACAAGGCTACCTGGATGGCGGCACAGGCGAGCGCAATGACATGGCCAGACGGCGCGCGCTCGTGGACGCATGCGAGTAGCGCATCCAAGCAGCCACTGTACGCGCTGTCGATGCGCACTAGAATGAGACGATCACAAGGGCGGTGACGACAACGACGACGATGACGTACGCGGGTCGTGCTCACGCAGCAAGTGGACGTCGTGAAAGACTTGACTAGTGAGCTTTTTGATCCGGTCGAGCCCTGTCGCGTCCTCGCCGCCGCCGCGGTAGTCATCCAACGCAGCATGGAGCTGGAGGAGAGAGGCCCGAATCGATTCCTACATGTTGATCGTCCTCATGGGATGTCCAAAGAGTGCACGCACGGGCGTGGCAAAACACGATGGGTCGTCTTGGTCGACTTTGTCATCTTCATCATCATCGTCAACTTTGCTGTCGTCGTCGTCGTCGGCGCCCCGCGGCGACGTTGTCAGTCCGTCGTCCAGCACCAATGTCTCGGCGTCTTGTTGGTTTCCCATGGCTACCGCATGCAGTTCTAGTTGGCATACAAGAAACGGACGTACCGACGCGGCTCTTGAGTGGCGGCTTGCGCGGGCTGCCCATGGGTTTTTCAAACTCCATGTTTCCGTCTCGAGAGTAGGTCGAGCTAGGGCGGGAGCTGGGGCGGTAGTCGTCGCCGTGGAAGAGAGGCCGCGCTACGAACGTGTGACGATGGGGTTTCGATTGGATGTCGACTCACTCCCAGTCTTGGGCGTGAACGGCCGTGACGGGTGCTTTAGGGACGCCCGCGCCTAGACAAACACATGAGTCATGGTGAAGATGATATGAGAGACCTGCGCGAGGACGTGGGAAATACCGCCCCGCGCGATGCAGTCGTCCATGCTGCGTCTCGGGTGTTGCAGAATCAATCCGTTATGGCGTCGGCCGCGGCGCTATATTTGTCCAAATGTAACTGAAAGTGTCTTGACGATTCGCGGCATTACGACGGAGCGATCGAGCGCATGGTATCCAACTGCCCGAGGCACGTGATGAATGGCGAGAGGCAGGCTCGTCCAGAACCCTGGTGTCGTCGATCCCAAGTCGTCCGTCCTTTCTGCTGCTTGAGGCCGACGACGACCATAAAGACGCTTGCAAGACGTTCCATCAACTTGTGTCTCTTTCTGTAACTTGGGTCATGGTATCGTGGTGCTCATAGCCCAGCCATCTTTTCGGCGGGATCCCTGCGGCAAGTGCTCCCAAATGCTGTCTCGCGGGCCGTCTGGTTCAAATCGAGCCAATCAGAGCTCGTCTTTTGTAATCCAGCCAATCAGAGGCCTCTATTTTCGGTTGTCGGTTTCAAACGCGCACCCAACCGAACGGTTAGCCGCCCCCGAAAGCGAATATGAATTTTGCCCGGGAATCGAAGATGCCGAGGAATGTCATTTCCCGATAGTCGGTTACGAGCCCCATTCAAATCCTCGATTCTCGAAAGATCTCCGCGATGAACCCGCCGCGCGCGATTAAACCCCTTCGGAAGATGCAGGCTGCTGCGTCGCCGCCGTCGTCAGCGGCCGCGAGCTTGGACTCGGACACGTTGCACCTCGCACAGCAACTGTTGTGTTTCAGTCGACCGACGACGCCATCCCCCACCAAGAAGAAGCGCGCGAAGAAGGTCGTCAGTCGAGGAGATGCCGACGCAGGAAAACAATTGCGCACACCACCACACAAGGTACGCTCGCCGCAAGATGCATGTGGAACGGCATAACCCACATTCCTTTTTTCCGCGCAGATCATCTCGGCGCTATCCATGCCGCGCATGACGATGTCCCCGGTATGCAACCATCACCCCGTGGCACTCGCCGACGACATACACCTCCGTAGGGCCGTGTTCCATCCGTCGCGCCCTTGGCATGCGCGTTTTCAGGCGTCAATTCATGCGAAAACATTGTCTCCCCTGAAGAACTGCTTCGACAGCACAGCGTGCGCTTCAAGACCGTTCGCAAACGGTGGGTTCACCTGGGTCCCCGTCTTCGTTGTTCTCATGACATGAGATAGATGGCAGGCATGGCACCACGAGCGCCGCAAGCGACTCTCGCGCTTTGCCTTCAAGCCGCGATCCCTCCTCCTGGGTGGCGCGCGCCCGCCCCCACCGACCGAGAACGTCAAATCCGAGCCATGTCCCGCCTCATCGTCAGGGTGACTGCGCTCGAGAAGGAATACACATTTTTGTCCACGAGGAAGCTAGGGTTGCATGTGGTGCCGTTCATGAATAGTATATTGCGACGATCGAATGTGTGGCTTATGCCTGCGTCTTCTTCTCTTCGGACGCCGACATGTACTTTGCGGCGATTTCGTCGGGATTGGTCGAAATGATCTCGTCGAGGCGCTTCATGCACGTCGCGGCGCTCGGGATGAACGTGACGGGCTCCCATGCAATCGTTTCCGCGGCGTTCGATTTCTACATGTTGTGAGATGCAAGGAGCATGCACGATCGTCTCTACCTTGAGCCCTATCGCCAAGGTGCGCTTGAGCATGTTGGAAATCTGCGTCGGGTTCAGGATCGGCTCAGCGTGCTTCTTCACGTAGTCCATGCGTTCCTGGAGTTGCTTCGTGGACGAGGCCATCGCATCCACTATCCGCTCCATGTGATCAATTGCGCGAAATTGACGCTGGAGGAGTTCGCTTCGGTGGAGAAGCAAGTCGATCGCGTCGCGCGTGTCTTCGTCCGACTCCAATTCCACGTGCGCGTCGACGAGTGCGCACGCTTCGTCGATTTTGTACATAGCGAGCGCCACACGCTCTTCCAGTGCCTGAGTCACGTGGTTGCGCTCAAAGAGCTGTCCCGCGTAGTCTTCGCAGCAGGCCTTCAAGTTTTCCTGCATCGCCCGTGTATCTGTATCGTCGGCGCCGCCTTCGTCCGCGATTCTGGGAGGGCCTCTGGGATTTTGTCCAATCAGAACACAGGACATTCGAATTTCACCTCAGCGATGGACAAGCTGGAGAAGGAAGCCCATGTGTTGTACTACTTGCGCCACGTGCGGCAGCTCCCAGACCCGTACGCGGGTCAAGATCACCACCGCGTCGTCTTGCTCTTCTTCTGCATCCAGGGACTGGCGGTCCTCGGGGAGCTCGATCGCATCAACAAGAAGGACGTGATCGATTTCGTCTATGCGTTGCAGGTGCACCCTGACAGCCGCGACAAGAGCATCAACGCGGCGGACTGCGGATTCCGTGGATCCCCATGGCTCGGGAACGCATACTTCAAGGCCCCCAAGGAGTACGAGAGCACAACGTACGACACGGCGCACATTGCCAGCACCTACGCCGCGCTTGCGATCCTCAAGACGCTCGGGGACACATTCTCCCGCGTGAATCGACCAGCGATCGTGGGTGCGCTCCAAGCCCTGCAAAACCCCGCGACTGGCGGGGACAATGCATCCTCTGTCTCCATCTTTCATCTTGTGTCTAGGTTCACGGCGAGCTCGCTCGGGACGGAAGAAGACATCCGCTTTGTCTATTGCGCGTGCGCGATTTCGAGCATGTTGGACGACTGGAGCGGTGTCGACCGCGACGGCGTCGTGCGTTATGTCAATGCGTGCTGCGTACGTTGTCGTCTGTTCGTTTCCCATGATCGTCTGCTCGCAATAGGCCTTTGACGGTGGCCTCGGCGGCTACCCTGGCTTGGAAGCCCAAGGCGGGTACACGTACTGCGGCATCGCGGCACTCCAACTTGCGGGTCGTCTCGTCCAAGCGACCTTTGACCTGCCGCGCCTCATCCACTGGCTTGTCATGCGCCAACAAGAGGGGTTCCAAGGCCGCGTCAACAAAGTCCCGGACGTGTGCTATGCGTTCTGGGACGGCGCAACGCTCGCGCTCCTCGGGCAGCATGCTCTCGTGGACGTCCCTGCCTGCCGCCGCTTTGTGCTCTCGTGTCAGTTCAAGCATGGCGGCATCGCCAAGTACCCGACTGTCTACCCCGACGTCCTCCACTCGTACTACGGACTTGCGTGGCTGAGCCTCGCGGGCCAGGATGGCTTGACGCCGCTCGACGCAAAGTTGCAAATCCCACTCCAGCATTAACGGGTCAAAATGGTGGCGCCGTCGTCCGTGATGAGGATCGTGTGTTCGAATTGAACGGACCGGCCGCCGTCGGCTGTCGCGACGGTCCAGTCGTCGTCCCAGTAGACAATCTAGGATAGATAAGAGAACGACGAAGGACGAGATCGTTACCTCGTTGTCGCCTTCGCAAAGCGCTGGCTCGATCGTAAATGCCATGCCAGGCAACATCTCGCCGCGCTCCGTGTTGGGGAAATGCAAAATGAGCGGCAGCGCGTGGAACGATTTGCCGATGCCGTGGCCGCAGAATTCATGCACGATGCCAAACCCCTCGGCCGACGCGACCTCGTGGATGCGCGCGCCGATCGATCGGAACGACACGCCCGGCTTGCAGATCGCAATCGCGTCGTCCAGCGCACGTTGCGTCGTCGCGATGAGCTTTTGTCCCGCAGCGTCGACCGTCCCGACAGGGTACGTGAAGGACGTGTCGCCGTGGAAGCCGTTGAGGTAGACCGAGACGTCGATGTTGACGAGGTCGCCGTCTTCGAGCGCGCGACTAGGAAAGCCGATGGTGGACAAATGTGCGCGCGGGCCGTCTACCTGTCGGGGATGCCATGAACGACGATCTCGTTCACGGACGTGCAAATGGCCTTGGGAAACCCGCCGTAGTTGAGCGGCGACGGATACGCCCCCCGTCGAATGATTTCCTCGTGCACGACACGATCGATGTCGTCCGTGGTGCGGCCGACTTCAACGAGCGTTCCCGCAAACTGAACAATGTCCCGCGCCAAGGCACAGGATTCCTGCAACCGCTTCTGGTCGTCGTTGTCGAGGATCGGGATGAACGACGGAAACGGCGGCATTTCCCCGCTCGCGGCGTAAGGCGGACGCACGATCGTCGCGGGGACTTTGAGAACAGGGGACACGACGCCCTTCTCCACTTCGCGGCGCGCGCTACCGCTCATGCATCGTCGGCTGGCTGCCGCGGCACCCACACGTCCAAGGCGCGACAACATCTTGGTTTGACCCGCGATTTGAATTTCGTGTCCAGGGGCTTTGACGCATTATGATTGGCCAGTAGCACAATTCACAATATTATTTTAGCCACTCACAACACTCAACACAATCGCTATGAGGATTTCGCCGCCGGCGAACTGTCCTTCTCTTCCTCCTCGGCGGTGGCACATTCGTTGCCCCAAATTGAGTCTACGCCGCCGAGACGACTGTAGCGCTGACCGGACGACTTCATGACGCGGTGTGCGACGGCCGCAATGAGAATGCAGACGACGCCGGCCGCGGCGCCGCCAATGCTGTACTTGATCGCTTCGTCAGCGTCATCCATGTTGGCCTCTTCCACTTCCTTGCACAAGACAAGCTTCTCCCACAACGACGGTTCCGTCTGGAGCGCCACGGGGTCTTCCCACAGGCCGCAATCGCGTACGAGCGTGTCGGCGCCAACGGCATACTGCGTGCACGCGCGGCACTGGCCTGGGGTTTCCTTTGTCACGTGGTCGCACGCGAGGCGAAGCGCGCGCATGTGGTCGAGCGTCGCTTGGCACGTTGCACTGCAATAGTACATGGGCAAGATGTCGTTCGTTGCAGGGCGGCACTCCTTCAAAACCGAGATCGCCATGCTCGATAACCTCACGCAGCTCGGCGTCGCGCAGAAAAGCTTCCAGTCGCCCACGATGTTGCCTCGGGCACGGTCCCCTTGATCGTGCAAACACACGACTTTCTGTGATGTGAGCTTCTCGACAAAGTTGTCGGTGAGCACTTGGCCGCAGATCGGAACATTTGTGCTGCTGTTGCTTGTGACGCCGAGGGAGGTGGATGTGATACACAGCGCCGTGGAGGCCAGAAGGAGAAGACGAAACATCGGGAGGCGGCGGCACAGGAAGTCCCTGCCGACGTGTCTGGTTGGTGAAATGATCTGATTGCCTGGTGCATGGGTCGATACGCCATTTGATTGGACATTAAAGCCTCTAAGAAGGCGTTTAATTGGATAAGTTGTTGAAGTTGTAATGGATGCAGCCAATGAGAGATGACTTCAAATGAGCCGGTCGTGTTGCTCGTTCGGGAGTATTTTGACCAATGAAACATAGCAAAATATTTATAGCCAATGAAAAGTGCATCACTGCTACAAATTGACCAATGAAAACACGAATATATATATACATGCATTTCCAAGGGCGAAGTCGATGGCACTGTCGTTTGATGAACACATTTGAGTCAAGCTGCTTCACGTCTCGCAAAGATCGTTCGCGGAGCTTTCCTCGCTCGATGAACTGGACGTGCGTCGAAGCCGCGGGGACCGTCGGGCTCCCTTCGGAGGCGATGCCTTGGGATCCTGGTGGTGGTATACCATGAGACCGATGGCACCGACCAAGATTGTGAACGCAATCGCCATGTCGCTCAATAATGGCGAAGGGGTAGGTATATCTTCTTGGGGAGACATCGACGACACGACCTGGGACGTCGTTGGAAGTGCAGGAAGTGGTAACATGCTTGCGGTCGGTGCTTCGACTAGAGCTGGGCGGGAAGAGGATTGATCCAAGAGAAGAAAGCATACCTGCTGTCATGCGAACTATGTCCAATCGCGTGGCGTGTGTGCATGCTTGGATGTGTTCTCTACACGTGAAGTTGAGCTTGACCGACCACTGCGATCGAGCTTGAAGGGCACGCCGGTGGTGGAGCTTGAGGATCTGGTCCTTGGTCTTCTCGTGTTCTTGGCGCATCTCAACAAACTTCCTCTCTTTCACTACTGCGTCATGGAGGAGAGCGTCAAGCTGGGTTAGTTGAGCTCGCAAATCGGCGACACGGTTCTGACGGGTAGACGCGTCGACCAAGGATACATTCGTCATGTCGGAGTATGCATTTCCATGCATGTACACCACAGCGAGTGCCGCCGCGCTCAAAGCAATCATCGCTGCACCTTGGTAGCGGCGACTGTGATACTCGCCTCGCCGCTCGTCTGCAGTCAATCACTGAAGATCTGCCAGAAACTGTTTGCATCGTATTTGCTTATATAAGTATAGTATTGCGATCTTCCCATTCAAACTGCGAATTATTTCTTGCATCCAGCCCATTTGTACTTTATTAAGATAATTCAAATTTGCGTTGTCCCAGAACTAGACATTTCAGCCAAATCCAACATGTCGGACGGATTGCCACTCAAAAACGGCGATTTGATTGGCCAGACAGGATCTTTTCGACAAAAGTTGAAAATGAAACGTCCACAGTTGGATATCGGACACCACTACTTCACGCGCAAGATTTTTAATGTAATTTGTTTCCTATTTACTCGACTTGGAAGATCGCCGACGTCTTGGGCTGCGCGCGGTTCTGGCCTTGGTATTCCATCTCAAAGTCAAACTTGACGTTCATGAGACGCTGGTTGTCGGAGCGGCGGACGACTTCGATCTTGCCCTTGACGACGTCGCCTTCGCAAACTTGGACGGGCGAGAGCGCAAACGCTTGTTGGCCCCAGTGGGTCGTCTGCACGAACGGCGACGTCGAGAGCTTGATCTGCGTCACGGCGGGGTTCTCTTGGCTCCCGTGGAAGTCGACGTCAAACCAGCCGCCAAACGCGCCAAAGCGGGTCGTGTTGGAGAACGTGAGCGCAAACTCCGAGTTGACGGACGCAACATCTTCGATCGTGCACGTGTTCAAGTCCAAGTACTTGATCGCAACTTCGTCGCCAATCACGTCTTGCGGGCTCAGTTCAACAAATTGCGACGTCTTGAGCGAGTATTGTTCCTGTTCTTGGCGGAACGCGTTGCCAAGGCACGACATGTCGACGCCCCAGAGGTCCTTGGTCTCGGCGACAAACATCGTCCACTCGTCCATCGCGTTCGAGAATTCGTTGAAACGCTTGAGCGCGGCTTGTTCCATGCCGAGCGGTGCGACGTACATGGTCGCGTGCGACGGGTACAAGGCACCGCCGGGCTTCAACCAGCGGTCGCGCGCGAGCAAGACCGAGTCAAACATGGATTCGCGCATGAGGAAGTAACCCATCCACTCGGAGATAATAATGTCGACGTGTTCGGGCAAGTTGACATCTTCAATCTTGGACTGGATCACAGTGACAATGTGGTCTTGCTTGTTGGCGGCGACGACACGACGGGCTTGGACGGCCATGTCGGTCGCTTCGACGGCGTACACCTTGCGGGCACCGGCTTGGGCCGCCCAGATCGCGAGGATGCCGCTGCCCGTGCCGACGTCCAAGACGACCTTGTCCTTGAAGCACTCGGCGTTCTCAAAGATCGCGTCGCGGTAGCATTGCATGCGGAGCGTGTCCGAGAGCATTTGCTTTTGGTGGTAGATGAAGCCATAGGTGCAGAAATAGTTGGCAAAATCGGAGCTTTCTTCCCAGGCCTTCTTGGCTTCGGGCGTGAAATCTTTCGGCGGCGCGCTGCTCATCGGTCTTGTGGGAGGAGGATATCTGAAAATGCGTCGTTGGATGTCACGGGTGTTCCTCCCTTCCACCAATACAATGGCGTGCACCGCGCCGGATAAATCCGGATACTCAACCACCCGCTTAATTGGCGACCCCGCCGTACTTGTCACCCCCCTGAAAAGAGTATCATTTTGTTTGTCCACTTGAATTTTCATGTCGTATTTTGGAGCGAAAATGAACAAAAAATGTGTCACTTTGGTTCAGCTCAAAGGCATTTGAGATCAAAGATGCCAAAGAGCGGCAAGCGCAAGCGAAGCAGCGACGATTCGGGCGCGCGGCGCGCCGAGAAGCGATCGACGGCTGATGCAAAGAAGGACACACACAACGCGTACATGAAGGAGTACGAGGCATGGTCATCCACGAAAACAAGCGAGCAAAAGAAGGCGTGGCTCACGCCCGACGAGGCCGCGCTGCGTGAGAAGCATCAATTCCTCCGCGACGAAGCCGACGACGCGGTGCAAGGCGAGACCGACTGGAAAGTGCGCATGGCCGTGCGGTACTACCAGAAGCTCTTCAAGGAGTATGCGTTGGCGGACTTTAGTCGGTACACCGAAGGCAAAGTGGGGCTGCGGTGGCGCACAGAGCGCGAAGTCGTGGACGGAAAGGGGCAATTCGTGTGCGGCAACAAAGCGTGCGACGCAGGCGATGGACTCGAGAGTTACGAAGTCCTCTTTGCGTACGTCGAGGGCGGCGAGAAGAAGCAATGTCTCGTGAAGCTGCGCGTGTGTCCAGCGTGCGCAGTCAAGCTCTTTTACAAGAAGATCCAGGAGATCCAGCGACATCACGACAAGAAACACACGTCCGCGGACAAGGACATTCGACGCATGCTCCGGGGCAAGCAAGTCGACGACGAAGACGACGCCAAGGCCATCGACGAAGGCACGCCGCGGCGGCAGCGACAGGACAACAAGGCAGACTAACATGTTGTTACCCTCGCTGGTTCCCCAGAGACAAGACGACATTGTTCTTCTTGGCCGTCCCGAGGAACTTTTTCTGCAGCGCTTGCATCTCTTCGACCTGTTGGCGCAGCATGTGGTTCTCCTTCTTCAAGTCGACATGCGTGGCAAAGCCCGATTTGGACGACAGCGCTTGCTTCAATTCGCCGCGGAGCATTGCAATTTCGTCTTGGAGCAGTTGGTTCTCTCCTGCATATGAGCATGAGGCATGGAGAGACAACATTGGCATCGTCGACGTACGCGCGAGTTGGTTGGACCGCGAGATGGACGGCCGCAGCGCCTCGTCGATCGCGTCGCGCATCCCACCGTGCTTGTCCTTCTCGGTGCTTCGAGTGTCGCGCTGCTTCGTCAGCTTCTCTACTTGATCCCGCGCCTTGCGCAGGTCGCTTTGCATGGCCACTTCCGTCGCCTCGGCCGTTCGCCGGTGGTCCATCAGATCCATCTTGAGTCGCTCGACCTATCCTCGATCATGCATAGCGTCCTGGGTTCGCGCCATTACCTCCCGGTCCCGCGCTTCGAGAGCTTGATACAAGCTGCTGTGTTCGGATTCAAACACGAGTTTCTGGGCCTTGAGTGTCTCGACTTGATTGAGAAAGACCTAGGGCATATTCATATATGATGCAAGTGGGAGCATGTTTACCCATTCGTTCTTCTTCATCTTTTCGACCATGTCGGCCAGCCGGACGCACTCGACTTCGGCCTGCCGCTTCGCCTCCATCGACTTGGACACATTGTCGTCGGCGCGCTGCTTGGCATCCACGAGTGCATTGTGCATCGATTCCCTCTCCCGCATTGCCTGCAGCTGCCCCTCCAACACCTCGATCGTCGCTCGGAACTCCCCGCGCTCGATGTCAAAATGTGCTTCCATCTCGTCCACGCGCCGTCGGATTTCCGCCCCGACGGCCGTGTTGGACGTTGTGTTGAAGCGTTTGTCCTGGATGTGTTGGTCCACGAGCAGTTCGAGTTCCTTTTGCTTGGCTGCCGCCGCCGCCTCCGCGTCCTTGAGCTACACGCCATGAGCAGTCGGCAAAGATCACGTCGTACGGCGATCGCATGTCGTATCTTTAGCCTTTCGATTTCATTCTCGAGCTCGAGTGTCCGTGTCGCCAAGCTCGCACCTTGCCCAAGACTCAACTGGAACGACGATGGTCCGGGCTAGACAAGGATGAGGAAACCTTCCATCGTTGGCAGCGCACCTTGTCGACACCCGCGAGCTTGTTCTTCATCTCGGCATTCTCATCGAGTGTCTTCTGGAGCAATTCCAGCGTCCGTACATGCTTGGACCGAAGCTTCTCGGCTGTCCGATCCATCGGCGCCGTCGTCGGAGCGTGTATTTTTGGATCGGCTTCAACTTAGTGCATTTTCAAAATCTACTAGCCGGGCGACGCCTACTATTAGTATGACTCTACTACCTAAACTTTGATTGGTGGGTGGTTTCGCACTGCTTGTGGTGATTGGCCATATTCAAAACTCATGACCAAGTCGAAGAACCAAAAGGCCCAGCGCGACCGCTCTGTCCGCGGCTTCAGCGCCAACAAAGCTGCCAAGAAGGTCGCAAAGAAGAAGCTGCAAAAGGCCAAGGTTGGCACTACGCAACAACCTGCCATGAAGAAGCAACCTGCCGCCGCCCCCAAAAGCGGCAAGGGCGGGCTCTCGGCCATGCAAGAAGCAATGAAGAAGCGGTTGGAAGGCGGCAAGTTTCGCATGCTGAACGAACAACTGTACACGACGACGGGCGACGAAGCGTTCGATTCGTTCCAGGCCGAACCCGACCTCTTTGACACGGTCTGCATGTCCGCTTTCCCTCTCGCATTTCTCTGATCGACGCCGAAATGTGCGTAGTACCACGAAGGCTTTCGCGAGATGGCAGAAAAGTGGCCGGCCAACCCGCTCGACAAGTTCATCGACTACGTCAAGCTCCATCCGAACGCCGTCGTCGCCGACTTTGGTTGTGGCGACGCCCGCCTCGCCGCGAGTGTGTCCAACACCGTGCATTCGTTCGACCTTGTCTCGCGCAACCCGCGCGTGGTTGCGTGCAACATTGCGCACGTGCCGCTCGAAGCCGAGTCCGTGGACATTGCCGTCTACTGCTTGGCGCTCATGGGGTCAACCTTGGTCGAGTACCTCTTGGAAGGCCGTCGCGTGCTCAAAGCCACGGGTGTGCTCAAGGTAGTTTGTCATCTCACGATGTTGTCACAACGACATGGACGGTAGATTGCCGAAGTGAAGAGTCGTTTTGAAACCGAGTCGCTCGGTGGGATCAAGGGATTTGTCGACGCGCTGCACGAGTTGGGCTTTGACCTCAAGCACAAGGTCCGCCAACACAACCCCACGACACACTCATGCCACACATGTGTAGAACGAAACCAACAAGATGTTTGTCTCGTTTGAATTTGTCAAGACCAAGCGCACGCCGAAACCGGATGTCGTCATCGAAATGAAGGTACGCGCGTCATCCGCGTCATCTGCGTCGTCGTCACCTCATCGGGCTCTAGGCGTGCGAATACAAGCGTCGATAAACGCAACATGGGTCCATTTACAAACTCTCTTTACGGCTGCGGTGTTGCCCATGCCACGACGAGCGCATCGATGGCGGCTTTCCCGCGCGTCGATGGCTGCCACGTCTCGAGTGATTCTGGATGCGCGGCGTCGTCGCTCGTCGGCGCCGCGCGGAACTCGAGCTCGAGCGACAGTCCGTCGACGTCGAGCACCCCGGCGCGTCGGCTGGCCGCGTCGTCGCTACTGCGGCGTGGGTTGAACATGGCGGCGCCCAACTGCTTGCTCTTGACCCGGTACGCCGCCTTCTTGGCCGCGAGCACGCGCTTCTCGGCGGTCAGCGCGGCGTCCGGGGTCGTCGAGAGCGCTGCGGCGCGGTCCAAATCTGCCTGTGCGTCGTCAAAGGCGTCTTGCATGCGGTGGCCGACGGCGCGGATGTAGAGTGCTTTGACCGAGTCGGGCTCGATCTTGAGCGCGAGCGTCGCGTGGTGAATCGCTTGGTCGATGTGCTTGGTTTTGAGGCGACAGAGTCCAAAGTTAAGCAGCACGCGCACCTTGAGGGCGTCCATCTAGCGCACAAGAAGCGGAAGCAGGACGGGGATGATGGTGATGCATCTCAACCTCGGTCTGTTCGTCGTCCGTGTCGGGGAAAATGTATTCAAAGTAGATGAGCGCGCGGTGGTAATGGTAGGCCGCGCGCTGGTACTGACCGTGGGTGAAGAAGCGGTTCCCGAGTCGGCGAAAGGTATCGCATTGGGTCAACTTGGCGCGTGTCGACATGTCCATGAGCTTCTGCTCGGCCGAGTGGTCGTGGTTGCAGGACGTCCGCATACGCGCGCGCTCGGCCTTCTCCCGCGCCGCGGTCTCCTTGGCCGCCAGCTCTTCCGGGTCCTCCCATGCATCCCATTTCTCGTATTCGCGGGTCCAGTCGTATCCGGCCTCGCGCGCACGCTTGGCTTGCACCGCGTCGTACCGCGACTGCGCTTGCTTGGAGTACTCCATCTGCGCCATGTACTCCTCCGCGGACGTCTGCGCGCCTTCCTCCTGGTGCTTGGACATGTTGGAGAGCATCTCCATGATCTCGGGGGTCATCCCACATGCCATGGTGCTGCAACTCGGCCGCTGCGTCCGTTGGATCCCAATTCACTCGAGTCTCGAAATGCAATTCCATTGGCTCATAATCGATTGAATTCACCTTTCAAAGCTCACGGATTGGCTGAAAATGTAATACTGGAAAGTTGGGATGCAATGTCGGATTTTCGCACTTCAGCGAACTGGATAAGTCCCCAGCAACGCAAGTTCCGATTGTTGCATACATAATGTAGCATTGTCCGTTTGAATTGGTTGACGCACTTTATCAGGACACCTCACAAGCAAAGAGTTTAAAATATCACATGGCGTTGCTTGCGAGCGCGAGCACATGCCATCGAACCATGACTCTGCGCTGGAGTGCCACTGCGCAGTGTGCCGCGGCGCGCTCCGTGGCTTCCGCTTGACGCTGTCGTTGGCGGCGCCAGTCCGACCAGGCGTCCCATGCTTCGACTCGCAACTTGAGTTCTCGGGCGATGACGAAGTGGCGGAGCGCACACCTCCGCCTCTTAACTTCGTGCCACGCGCGCCACACGCGGCGTCGGCGAAGCGTCGCTTGAGCGGCTTGCCATCGCACCAGTCGCCGGCGCACGACCCGGCGGTGGTCTCGCGCGCTTGCGAGCGCCGCTGTCCACTGCTCAAAGAGTCGTGCGAGGCAACGCCGTCGGCGCCACTGGAGCGCGCGGTCGGCGCGCATCCTCATGTCACAATCAGCTCACTGCATATAGACACGTGTACCTGTTGTGGGATTGTTGGGCCAGCACCGCACGCTGCCACGTCATGAGCGCCGCCAGCTGCCGCTTGAGCCGCGCGTAGATCGTCGCTTGGGCCGACGTGTGTTTGGCGCGGGTGCGTGCAAGCCACACACCAAACACAGCCGCAAGCGTGCGCTGTCGGCGGCTGTCTGCATGGTTGAAGAGCCGCCGTGTGAGCTGGCGCACGTGCCGCCACGCCAGCCAGGCCCGGCGGGTCGCGACCACAGCGTGAAATCGAACCGCGTAGCTGAGCTGGACGAATGTGTGCCACCGGCGCCAGAGTTGTCGCAGCCGCCGCGTGGCCGCTTCCTGCAGGCGGCGGCGGTGCTGCGTGCGACCATGCCACGCGAGCACGACTTGCCGCCAACGCCACTCGGTCATGTGCCCCTGCTGCGCGAGTTGCCGCGCGCGTACGCGCTGCGCCGTCTCGCGGTGCGTTGCCCACGCACGCACGCAACCTTGGACGCGGTGCCGCCACGCGCGACGGCGCAGCGCGTGCACGTGGCGCGCGTGGTCACACAAGGCCTTCCACTGGCCAAGGCAGTGTCGCTGCAGCCGCCGCCGCGCGGCCACGACGGCCACCTGCGTCAACTGCGTCCACGCCATGTGGGTCAACCACTGGTCTACTGCGTCGCGCTGGTGTCGGGCCGACCGCTTGGCCACAACGACTCGAACTTGTCGTGTCGCCGAGACTGCGCCACTCCAATGCGAGTACCGGCGTTGCAAGACACGGCGACGCGCCATCGCTGCGGCCGCGGCTGATTGATGGATGCGTTGAGCTGCTTGGACCGCCCGGGCATGCCAATCTGTCACGGCGTCGCCAAGCAAGACGCGGCGGCGGGCGTGCGCGCGTCGCCGGAAGAGCTGCTGCTTGGCGAGCCAATGCCGCCATGCGCGAACCGAGTCATGGAGGAGCCGGTCGTCGCGCCGGCGCTGCATGCGAGCGCCGGCGTCCTTCCGTGCTTGTACGACAGCGACCCACGCGTGCACGTGCGCGTGCAACGTGCGCTTGACTTTTGCCCGATGTAGGCGCTGCAGCGCGAGGTCGCGGTGGTGGGCGACTAGTAGCTGCCGCCGCGTGGCGTTGGTCGTCGAGACGTGGGATGCCCAGGCGTGAAGCGCGCGCTGCTGCATCCGCCGACGATGTTGACCGAGTGCGATGGCGACGACTTGCGCCTGCCGTCGACGGACGTGGGTGACGACAGCCCACGCGCAGAGGACGCGGCTGCTCGTGCGACGGCGGTGCGCGGCGTGTGCGTGGTAGAGACGACGCCAGAGGTGCCAACACGTCGGTGTGTCCAAATGCAGCCGGCCACCGTGGTGGCGCGCGGCCAACAATTTGGCTGTGCGCATGCGCTGCGTCTGCGTGCACCACGCCACGAGCGCCGCGCCGGTCGTCTTGTGCCACCAGCGCACGCAAGCATAGTACTGCGTTGTCTTGAGGCGTGTGCGACCCTTCCACGCGGCAAAGACGGAAGCTTGGAGGCGATGCCGCCCGCGTTGCGACACGTGAGCATAGGTAGTACGCAGGGTTCTACACACACACTTGGTCAAACGCGACGTCGACGAGCATCGAGAGTACTGGGCAGCGGTCGTGTGGGCCTGCCACAGCTGGAGCACATGCTGCACGTGCATGTCTTGTCGGTGCTGCATCATGGCCAAGACCTACACAGATGTGAGTATTTGGTCATGCACGAAGTCTCGACAGACTCGGAGCAAGACATGATGTCGCTTCCATTGTGCAAGATGAGCACGCATGAGGTGCTGCATCGCATGGTCCGTCGCGCGGTGTCGCGCTCGTCCGTTCGCAACCACGACACGCCAGCCCGCGCACACGAGACGGTAGACGCCCAGCGCCGATCTCGCCACGATGGTCCGATATTTGGCATGGCGGCACACGCGGTGCTTGGTCCAGAGTGTCCACGTGCCAAAGAGTCGGCGGATGGTGTTGCCCATGATGAGCTCGCCCACGCGCATGCACTTTTGCCGAAGGATCGATTGATGCGAAACAAACGCAAACCACCGAAGCAAGCACCGCTGGACGACGACGTCGGCGCGGAACCGCCACGCCAACTCTGAGAGAGCCATGAGCCAATGCATGACATGACAGCGTGTACCGGATTGAAGCAATGCGTGGCGCTGGTGTTTTGCGCAGAGGTGCCACGTCCGCACGGCCTCCTGCTGGGCGCGCCGTTGCTGTGCCGCCGCGTGTGTGGCCAACCGCATTTGCTGGGCCTTCTTGGCTTGAAATCCGTCTACCCATGAGCGGGCGCAGATATGGACCTGTCGAGACATACATAATGAAGGTTGCTAGATGTGGGTACCTGTCGTTGCGAGACCGCCGACGCGAATGCGACCGCGGTCGCTTGCATCTCATGCGATTGCGCGACAAACCGCTTCCACCGCCACAGGATACGGCCTTCCAATCGACCCGAGAGAAACTGCAGCGCCTTTGCTTGGACGTGTGAGAGAGCCACTTGGGTGTGTCGGAAACTCGACCAGCGACGCACGGCGCGGACCACCGCCATGTGGTCTCCTACGATCGCCCACTCGCGCTTTTGCTTTTGGTGGGCAGTATGTGCAAGCCAACGATGCCACCGCTGCCGACACGCCGCCACGCGACCGGCACATGCGACATTGTAGAGCAAGCGCCAGTGCGTCCACCACTTGGCATGAACGAGACTGAGGCTTCGGATGCTACAGCGGAGGCACGTCATCTCTCAAGTAGTTCATACACGAGAGGGGGACGTACTGTCGACGGGCACGCGTGCCATCGCGCCATCGAGTCAAGCATTTCGTTTGGACACTGGTCAAGTAGTGACACATCACGTGGCGGCACTTGGAGTTGTGGGCCTGGCGCGCTCGGACGCGCAGCGCCCAGTGACCAAACACTTTGAGGAGAAGCTGGCCTTGGAGCCGGCGCACACCGATGCGAACACTTCGTTGGCAGATGGTAAATGCCTCCAAGGCACGAAAGGCCCGAGCGACGCTCACCGCTTTCCACGACCGAATCTACAAACACGTTATGACCATTCAGTCAGATGAGACGTCAGACCAGATGACCACAGGTGGCTTCCAAACGACGGGCTGTGCATGCCCAGACGTGCCACTCGCGGACGCCGCGCACCATCTGTCGATGCATCGCAAACGACGTCGCGAGCCGCGTGCGGTATTTTTGCCGCGCCCACATGTGCCACACAAAATACACGGTCCACGTTTGGCGATGCTGGTGCCGGTGGTTCATGCCGCCCGCGGCTTCAAGCTGAACGTGGCGGCGTTGGCTGGCTTGTCGATGGACTTGCAGTGCATCTATGGCACACATGTCCTCACACAATATTCGGAATGGCATTGCGTACGGACGCCATGGCCAAGTTGGAGTAATCGGCGGCAGCTGTCGGCGCGCTGCCGGACGGTGCGCTTGCGGCGGGCGGAAGCGAACCACGACGCCACAATGCGGCGCAAGACGTGGCGTCGCCGGCGTCCAAGGATCGTCTGTGTCGAAACATTCATGATGGATGAGTGTAGAAGACGTACGTGCTTGATCCGGCGTCGTCCCTGTGTCCGGTCAAGCCAATCCCGCCACGCGCTACAAACACAAACGATGAGAGACCAAACCAAGAAAAATCGCGGCACCGAAAACAAGAGAGCTGAAGGAGCACTTCGAGACGAAGGACGGTCGCTTGCAAGGCCGCGCGCGCATCCCGCAAGGCATGGGTGACAGTGCCCCAGCCTCGCAGGGCATGCAACAGCACCTTGCGCTGGCAGTAGGCCGTCGTCACGAGCTTGACGGTCTCTCGATCGCGCCGGTAGAGCCGGTATTCGTTCCACGCATACCACACGCGGCGGCTGAGACGGGCCGTCGACGACGCAGTCAGGACATGGCCCGCGCGACGCCGCAACACCCGCGTCGTCGCGGCGGCAGCCCATGTCTCGACACTGCGTCGCAGGAGCGTTCGAGTGTAGCGCTCGGCCGCGCTAGACGCCATCGCATGGGATTCGCGGGTCGCGACCACGAATGCAATCCAACGCGACACGGCGAGACCCTGTTCATGACTCAAGACTCGAGCCAGAGATTGACACGCACCTCGTGTCGATGGGTCCAATGCTGCGTCCCCAGTCGACGTTGTCGTCTTCCATGTGCCCACTACCCACCCATGTCAGGCCCCACGATGGGCGTCCCGTCGTCGACTTACCGCATGCCACGCGTGAAAGCGGCGCTCCAGTTGTCCGTGCTCCCAATGCAACAACGCTTGCAACGATTGCACGCGGTGCGCCCTTCGTGCATGACTTGCCGCGGCCCATTGCTACATCGAGGGCTCATCAATCGCATGACAAGAGGGTGTACCTCAAAGCTCTTGGCGGTCGTTACGACTTGCCACCGCCGCACCATCTCGCGCAGCGCGTCTGTCGTGTGTGGCGGCAATTCATCCAGCACATCGACAAGTGCGTCGACGGCCGCGCGGGTCGCGCCTTTGCGACGCTGGCGAAGGAATGCCATGCGCCAGAGGCCCCACGCGGTCGCACGCGCGCGGCGCGTCGCCGCCGCGACCACATGCGCTTCCTTGGCCAAGACGACACCGACCACGTCGCACCATGTGCGCCAAGCGGTGCCGCACTCGACACGCGCACGCAGAGTAGCGAGACGACGCAGGCGCGGCTGGCGGGCGACAAGGCACAGCCACTCAGACCACGTGCGACGGAGCGTGCGTGTCAGCAGCTGTGACTGGATGTGATGTTCCAGCGAGTGGCGGCGGCATCTGGTTGCAACGACAGCATCGCGCCACGCGGCAAACATCACATGGACGGATCGGCCCTGCCGCGCGGCGATCATGGTGCGGCAGGCTCGCATAAGCCGCACGCGGCGGCGCCACGCGTGGATGACTAAAACATGTGTTCAAGGACGATGGCAGGACGCTGCCAATGGCACCTGTTTGAAAGAGCCGCGCGCCGAGGCAAAAGCGGAACCGCCGCAGCTGTGGCCCGAGTTTGGTGTGCCGTACCCAGAGGCAAAACCTACGACCAAGGTGTTGTGTCAGCAACACCCACGGAAAATGCGCGGAACAGACTTGGCCGAGACGACGTTGGCGTTGGTCGCGTCGAGGAACGTGCGGACCTTGGCGAGAACGTTCTTTTTCCGCACGACAAAGCACCGCCACGTCGCAACCATCGACTCGAGCCTCGATTTCGCCCGCGTGCCGAGCATCTCTTGCAACTTGTGCTTGAGCGCCGTGTTGAGCTGGACTGCGCGCAGCCACGCACAAAGACACTTGTGTTGGAGGCGCGTCGCATGGACATCATTGGCGCGGCGGATGGCGCCGCGTTGGGCATGGCGGGCGGCGACAAATCCACGCCAGCGAGCGACGCGCCCCTGGAGGGCGTCGTGCTGCCATCGAGAGAGGATCTCTCGCATGCGCATGTGGCGGACGTGGGTTGCATGAAGATAGCCCTTCCACGCGACGAAGACAAGGTTGAGCGCATTCGTGAGGAACCATCGCTTGGCATGTCGGAGCTTCTCGGTCCACTGCCGCGTGGTATGGGCCACACAGTGCCACTACTGACACGATCAAGAGCGTCCGACAGGATGTGACATACGTGGCGAACGGCGAGAAGGCATCGAATGTCGGCCATGGACTCCTTGTGGTCGTCGTTGCGATGGCGCTGAGTCCGCCGTGCGGCAGCATAGTCGCGCCACCCGCGGACCACTCGCGCCGAGAGGCCTGTGAAGAAAGCGCATTGGCCCATGTGTGTCCACGTGCGGAGCTTTCGTTGGACGACAGCCGAGAAGTGGAGCTGTTCGACGGCGGCGCGGAGGCGGCGGCGCCGGCACATGGCAGCGACACGCGCCGCCTTGGTCCGTCGCGCCGCAGACGCGATGGCCCAGAGCATCCACATGGCAAACATGTGGTCGCACGTTCGCCGCGCCCAATGCATCTATTTGGACTCAAAACAAGTCGCCAAGTGTTTATACCTGTCCCAGGTCCCCAAGCCGCGCCAGAGCCTGGTGCGTCGCTACCACAGCTCGCCACCGCGCAAACACAGTCGAGATCGCGCGCTGTCGTTGCCATTGCATGGCGCGGGGCGCGGCCGCGCGCATCCAGTAGCGCCGTCGCGTGTCGGCCCGCCATGCTCGCACGGCCCGGCGCAGCGCAAAATGAGTCGCGACTGTGGCCACGGCCTGCTTCTTGCGGCGGTGCGCTCGCCACAGGCGCCACCGACGAAACGAACGCGCGACGCCGTGGTGGCCAAGGACCTCTTGGACGAGGCGGCTCGAGTGGCGCAGGCGCGCGGCAGACGCGGTGACCGCACGCCACGCGCCAAAGCAAACGCGCGCGTTTCGATGCTGCCACCACGCGACCGTGGATGCGAGCTTGGCGCAGCGGGTGTGACGTGCCGCGTGAACCGCTCGCCAGCCATAAAACGCACACAGGGTGGCCTGGTGTCGCCATCGTGCGAGGATCGTGGCATGACATGCCGTGAGATGGCGGCGGTGGCGCACTGCCGCCCGCCATCGACGACACACTGCGCGCAGCGACACGTCGACGCGGCGGCCACGAAATCGACCCACGCATCGTTTCAGCTGTGCCGCATGTCTACAAGAGTATATTATGATGCAATGTGGCCATCGCTGTCAACCTCGCGCGCCTGTGCCAGTGAACCATCACGAGCTGGAGCTGGCTCTGCGTGTGGCTTTGTTGTCGCGTCTGGACGAGTTGTTCGTGCGCATGCCGCATCCGCCACTCAAACCAGCAGCAGCGCGTGGTCGCGTGCCGATGGACATCCGCCACGCGCGTCTGCAAGCGTTGCACCAGGCGGCGGTGGTCATGAACGCGCGTCCACGCGGTGAAATGCTTGCGCGCGCGCCCCAAATCGCTCGATCGAATGAGACCGCGCAGGGTTTGTTGTCGACCACGAAACTACAACAACTTTGAATCTAATTCTTCAAGCCCAGGAGTGTACCTCGCGCCAGACGCGCAGGATTCGAACGAGTTGGCGGCTCTGACAACGTCGCTGGGCGGTCAAGACGGTGGCAGCCGCGCGGCGTTTTGTATCATGGTGGGTGCGCCAGACGCGCCATACCATCGCGCGGACCGTCGCGTTAAACTGTCGACGCACGCGCGTCACGATACACGCGACGATCATTTGTTTTTTCCACTGGCGCCAAAACCTTTGTTTGCAGAGACGATGCAGCGCCTCGGTGGCGTCCACGGCTTCGAGCTTGGCCACGCGCGTGCATCTACAACCGATTGCGTCATCCAAAAGACTGCGTCGATGATTGCGTACACGACCCAAGTGTGAAACCAATGGCTGTGGCACGCCTGGGCAAAGACCCGTGGGAGCGTGTCGCGGAGCATGTGGAGGCGACGATGCTGCGCCACGAGGACGAGCCACCGCTGCCACGTCGCTGCCATCATCGTTCGTCCCGCGTGCTATCGACGCATCATCCTCAACCACGACATGTCGACCGCACCTGCGCCGCCGCCGCGCGCAGCGTCTGTAGATCGTGTTGATTTTGATGCCACGTGCGCCAGTGTCGCAGCGCGCGGGTGGCGCGACGGCAGCGGGCCACGGCGTCGCACCGCGCCTGCACGAGTCGAGTCGCGTGGTGCGCGTGCGTCGCCACTCGGAGTTGTTGCCACGCTCGGCGGCACACGGCCACGCTACGTCGTTGCATGGCGTTGCGGACGGCGCGGTGGGTAGTCGCCGCGGCGCGCCACCGCCAAAAAAGCCGACGGCGGCAAAAGAACGCATGCGCTTGGTCCACGCGGTGGCCGCGCGAGCGCTGCGACTGCCACGTGCGCCACACCTACACACACGCGAGACGTGAGGATATCAAGCAAAGCCATGCGACCCGCTGCTTGACGCGGCGTGCGTGCCACATCCGCATCGTGTCGTGGAGTCGCCGAGTTTGACGTCGCTGTTGGGTCCAGAGCACCCAGTGCCGCCAGAGCCGCGCGGTTGCTTGCGCACGCTGCACGCGAGCCACCACGGCGCGGCGAAATGCCTGACGCCACGATGCCCACGCCACCGCCTGGACGCGCGCGCGGGCTCGGTGGACGATGTGTCGACGCGCACGGCCGACGCATGTCGCATGGGCCGCCCACGCGCGAAAGCAACGATTGCGTCGCCGCTCGACCGCGGCAAGCCACGCGCGGTGGACGACGAGCGTGCGCTTCGTGGCCGATGCCAGGAACCGCGTCCAGGCGCGCCATGTTGCTGCGAGTGAAAAGCGGCGGAGGGCGCGGTCGGCGTGGTGTAGCAGCGGGAGGTTGGTAGATGGGATGGCGACGCGGGCGTGCATGGCAAGGTCTGTCCAGGACGACAGAGACCACTCATGGACGGGATCGGACCACACGGTGGTGGTCATCCACCGAAAGAGCGCGCGGACTTGGACAGGTTCGAGTCGACTGGGAGAGAATGAAGAGGGGTAGTAGGGGCAAGCAAGTCAGACCTGCGGCGGCGACGACGACCGACCGACGCCCATGCTTGAAAGTAGCAAGCCAACGTCCGAAACGAATGGTAGGGAGGAGGTTCCGTGGGAGGAATGTGGGATGGATGGACGACTGCTTCGACGGGCCGGCGCGACCCTGGTGACGAGACATGAGAAGTCAAGAAGATAAAGATGAAGGACCCGAATGTTTCTTGGACGTCGGCCGCGCGCTGCCGCCAAGCGACATGGCGGCTCGAGGTCGGTGCTGAGATGCGATGGTCGAGGAGGAGGACAATGGCATCGTGGAGCTCAAGACGTCAAAGAAGCGATCTCGCACGGACGGCGCGTCCATCTACACATGATCGTCATAACGGCATGATGCAGGATTTGTACAGCTGGGTTGGCTTTTGTGAGTCGGGCGACCTACTCAGCGAGCGCTGTCAACTTCATTGGGTTCATGGACTAACGCACATGCAGGTGGAGCTTGTGCCACCAATTCTGTGATGGTTCGAGTGAGATGGCGAGGAGTACTTTGTTGAGTTGGCGTGCATGTGGTGATGGCGATGCGTCCAGCGCCGCCTCTTCCAGCACTTGGACGAGCGAGAGCGGCGCGCCGCGGCCGTGCGCGGCTTCCGCCCGTTGAAGGATGCGTCCAATCTCGTCGACTACGTTCATGAGACGATCGTCAAGAGCACTGCCCATATCCATCGTCACAGGCGTCGAAAAAAGCCACACAAGTCAGTTGTTCGACGTGTCGTTTCAGTTTGGGTTGCACGACGATTCAAGATATGATTTGGACCAATGAGATAGCACGTTTTGCATTATCACTGGAATCTACCGATGTTGCAGCCACGCCATCTTGGCCTCCCGCGCCCGACGAAGTTCGTCCATGCTAAGACGAGTGAACGTTGCCAAGAGAGAAAATGACATGGGCGAACCTGTACAACGTGTAATCCCGCGTCATCATTGGCGGACTCTTTGGCATTGCTTCCGATGCCCTCGTGGGTCGGTCGGCGGCGCGATCGAAGTAGGGATGAACGGGTGATGATGATGCTTTCTTGGGCGAGTACCCATACGCCATGCTGCGATGGATGTCTCGGCGGTCGCGGTGGCGCGGGGGACGAGCTGCATACAACACATCCTCGTCAACCTATAACCCGAGGCATCATTCCTCCCCCCTTCGACGAGGCGTACTTGGTTGTTGTATGCATCCTCGTCCTGCAAGATTCACATGATGAGATGTCACTCCTGATCAGGGTACCTCGTACGTCTCTCGCACAAGCATGTCGAAACGGAGCAAGACGTTCGTGTCTTCGAATGCCGACGTCGTCACACCCATCATGTCTTCCTGGAGCTGGAGCATGGCGCCGACGACGGGCGTATGGAATACCATGTCATCATCCTCTTCGTTGAGTTCGCACGCCGTCCGACCAAGTACCCGCGCCTGCATCCATCGCCTCGTCACTTTTTCGACTTTCGTTCGTACCCTCGCATTGGCTTCGTCGCGCTTCTCCTGCTCGGCGCGCTGCTTGGCAGCGTCGGCATCGGCTGCCGCTCGAGCTTTGGTCTCCTTGTCTCGCTTCTCGTTTTCTTCCTTTTCTAGCTTTTCGCGTTCGTCTAAATTGAGGCTACAACGGCATCAGGCACTGGGGGGTGTTGTGGACACCACACCGATGACGCAGTGTGTGCATGGCGACACTCAAGTCTTCGACAATGTCCCTCGCCGACACAAACGCAAGCCGCTCGTCGTCATTATCCTCATCGTCGAAGAGGCCGTTGTTGTCTGCCATGTCATGCTCGTCGCCTTGCATATCCAAAGGAACATCGACGTCGTGGTGATGGTAGTGCGAAGTATATGCCGCCGCCGTCTCGAGTGTCTCGAGTGGCGCTGCGTGATGGACTCTCGTGACGTCATGTGTCTTCCATCGATCGTCAATCGCTTGCGTTCGTTGCAACGCGACCGTCTTGACATGTTGCAGTTGCGCCAGAATGCAATCCAAATCCGTCGGCTCGTCGACGCCACCCATGGCCGTCGGCGCAAACAGCGTATGCGGAGTCGCGGGGCGCATGCTCTACTCGGCCATGTCATGGAATGGTGCAGCATGCCCTTACCATGTCGAGCCGCGTGAGGATCGCGTTCAAGTCGCGGTCGTCCGTCGCGGCCTGGGCGTGAATGATGTGATCGAGAAGCGGCGACGTGGCGGCGGCCGCCTCGGACGCATGATCGAGACGCGCGAGGACGACGCACAGCTCTTGGTCGGTCGTGATCCCGTGGGTCTGGACGACCTGCGCCGCGTGCTTTTGATCTGCCGACATCTCTCTAGGCTGGGATGACGATGGTAAGTTGTTGTATCCCTTGGCCTTTTTGGTGAGCAATTCGAACGCGACATCTAATTCCGACGCGACGGTGAGGGCCGAGACGGGCAACGACGAGCGTTTCTCTTGTTCTTCATGGACCTCGGCTTGGACATCGCGCGCATGCCGCTCGACAAACCCCGCGAGGACATGCGTCATGTCCTTGTCAATGTCGACAGCCGTCTTGCGAATGATGTCGGCCGTCGACGGCGTCACGTGGATCTCGCGCTGGTTATTCTGCCCCTACATCGCCACTTGTGATGACGAGACCGTCGTTGTCACATACCGACGATCGAGGACAGTCGTATTCGTCGGTGTGGCCTTGCTGGTCCAAAAGCATGGCTGCAATGTCCACGTCCAAGCGATTTCGCGGGGAGACGAGTGCAACCTCCGGCTGCAACACTGGACGGCGGCTAGGTGTCGGGCGACGAAGATGGGACGGGGAGATGGGTCGGTGCTGGTGATGGGATGGAGACGTGGATACATGCGGCGTGCGATGATGGTGCCGTGGCGTGGGCTCCCTGCTACTCTGTGGTTTCCCACGCACCATGCGATGGAGCTGCGCAATGTCGTGCTCAACGCTGGGATCTACGACGAGGCTGTCTGGAAGACGATGGTCCGTCGAGGGCATCTTCGTGCGTCGTGGGGACTGCGGCGGCGGTGGGTACCCGCGGCGAAAGCGCTCAATCAAGCCTTCCACGGACGTGTCGCTTCCGGCGTCGCTCGACGGCATTTTCGAAGCGCGGGAGAAATCTTGTGGACAGTTTCGTATTTTTAAATTATAGAAGCCAAAAGATCGGAATATAATGGCGCGGGAACCGTTCGACGACGATGAGCAAGACGACGCAGGTGAATATGAACATGCCTGCGGCAATCCACACCTTGTCCATGTACGCCTGGTGGTTCAGTTCCTTGAGGAGACGCTGTGTCTGGTTCAGCTTTTCCTTCACTTCGGCATACCGCTCGTGTGTCTTCTTCAGCTCGCTCGTCCCTTCGCCCATGCGCCGATGCATGTCGGCGGCATGCTGGATTTGCGCCGCCAAAGCTTGCTTTGTTCGCCGCATCGACTGGTGGACGTCGGCGTGGGTGGCTTTCACGCCGTCGCTGCGGACTTTGGCACTCTGCGTCAAGTCGTCGTGCTCATGTTGGAGAAGCCGTTGCCGCTGGAAGAGCACCCATTGCTTGAGCAACGCTTCGCCGCGCTCTTTTTGCGCCTTCCATGAGTCCTTCTGGTTCGGGTCTTCGTCGATCTTTTGCGAAAGCTTGCTCACCGCCGCCTGCAGTCGTTCTTGGAGCTGTGCGGCTTCTTTGGGCGCGATGTCCGCGGTCTTGTCGCGCAGGAGCGCGGCCACGTGCTCGAACAGAGGCTGTGCCATTGTCAAAATACAATAAATATAGTTTGGCAAATATATAATATTTTTCGAAATTGGAATCAGCTGCCATGCCTTGCTACAAAGTTGCTGTCACTGAAGCTGATCCGGGGTTGAAGGGGAACACGCGGCGGACAACTCGACGGTGAAGGCGTCCAAGGGATTAAAATATAATTATATTATGAGCCAAATGGCAAATATATATTCTCGACCGTGGTTCTTTTTCCGAATAATATCCGGATAAAGATTTCAATTTTGTGGTTTGAATGAGAGTGGAACGTTAGGGGAGTATTTTTGATTTTGTACGTCGGCCCGATGAGTGGTCCTTCTGCTTCTGCGCCGCACCCGACGACGGTCGGCAACACGTTCGTCAAGCAATACTACAGCTTGTTGACGGAGTCCCCTGACAAGCTTCATCGCTTCTACAAGGATGAGAGTACTTTCAGCCATGGATCGGGCTCGCAGCTCGAAGAATCCGTGTCGGGTCAGGCAAGCATCAACAGTACAATTCTCAAGAAGAATTACTACGGCGCCGTCGTGCAGCTGGATCATGGTTCGATTGATTGTCAAGCGAGCCAAGCGGGGGGCGTGGTTGTCTTGGTCACGGGTGTCATCACGTTGCAAAACAGTGCTCCTGCCCATTTCGTGCAAACGTTCTTCCTCGCCGTGCAGCACAATGGCTATTTTGTCTTGAACGACGTCTTGCGCTTCCTTCACATTCCTGCCGCGAAGAAGCCTGCGTCCCCGACGAAGAAGACGCCTGCGCCATCTCCGTCGAAGGCGACTCAAACCCAAACCAAGGAAACCGTGTCGACCCCGACCAACACGGCGCCCGTTGCACCTGTCAAGTCTCCTAAACCCCAGCCCAAGGCTGTCCTCTCCCCTCCCTTGCCTCCCAAGGCTTCTCCTCTCTTGACCCCCGTCGAAACCGCCGATGCCGCCCATGTCTTGTCTCCCAAGCGCGCTCCCGCGTCGCCAGCGAAGAAGCCCGCCACACCCAAGCCTGTGGCTGCTGCTGTCGTTGAGGACACCCCTCGCCCGGACTCCCCCAAGAAGGAGTACGTATTCTTGCCGTGCGAGGTTCCATGTTGCTCACTTTTGTGTAGAGAAAAGGTGGTTTCGCCCAAGAACAAACCGCATGCCAAGCACGCGCCCAAGCAAAAGGCTGCCGACGAGGAAGTCGCTGCTCCCGCCGACTCTGGCGCGCCCAAGAGCTGGGCATCGCACCTCTTTGCCGGTTCGAAGAAGGCGGCTGCCGTCGCGAGCTTCAAGAGTGCGACCCCCGCGCCGGCGGCGCCCGTGGCCGTCGAATCCCCGCGCAAGAAGGCCGCGACGACGTCGTGGGACGATGATGCCGCGGATCCCGTCGTGCCTGTCGCAGCCCCCGCCGCGCCCGCCGTCGTGCCGAAGCAACGCCCCACGTACTTTAGCTTGTACGTCCGCGAAGTGCCCGTGCAAACGACGTCGCCCGAATTGAAGGAAGTGTTCAAGTCGTACGGCAAGATTGCCAACTCGAACGTGATTGAAGGCAAGGGCTACGCCTTTGTCGACTTTTACGAAGAAGAGAGCATGAAGAGCGTCTTGAGGGCCTTGGAAGACGGCACCGAGTTCTTGGTCCACGACCAAGTGCTCAAAGTGTCCGAGCGCATCCAAAAGGACCCGAGCAAGGTCGGCACCGGCGGCCGCGGCCGCGGCAACGGCACGTACATTCCCAACGGCGGCCGTGGCGGTCGTGGCCCGAACACGCGACCCACCTACCAAGGCAAGGATGCCACCCCACGACCCTACCAAGCGGCGAACGGCGCCCCTGCCTCACAACCGCGTGAAAACAAAGGTGGCCGAGGTGCTGGTCGCGGTGCCGGCGGCCGCGGCCATGCTGCCGTGGCCAATTAAGGCCGACAAATTAGATCAGACGAATAGGGACAGACGATGGGTCTTGTCTGAAGGATGTAGATAAGATGCTGTAACCATAATCTAACGTGAAAGCTGCCCAGCGTAAATGTCGGGTGTGTTGTGTGTCGCATTGGCGGCGGCATTGCCTCAGTCCTTCTCTCAAGAAATGATAATATTAGTCGGCAAAGAACGGTATACAATGCACAAGAGAAAACAAGTGGTGCCTGAAAAAAATGAACAATTCATTTCAAGTTGGATTGACTATAGTATAATTTGACAGAGATAATTTTATCGCCTCCGCAAACGGTCCAAGCGAAAAAAATTCCAAAATGGACGGCTCAAGCTCGAGCTTAAGCTCCACGGCACAGCGGGCCCAAGCACACTTCGCGTAATGTGCATGTTCATGATGCATGTAGATTATGCTGAATTGCCATTGACGCATGGCATCCATGGTTGCGGGGACGAGTCCGGAGGACTAAGCGATCTTGTTTTGTAGTGCCGGAAAGTACGCGGAGGCCGTCGACCTGTTGGCGCAGTTGGGCTCATGGGAAGATCGAGGAAGCGATAAAAAGTCGCAAGATGACAAGAAAGGGAAGGATGCAGGAAAGGACAAGGGTGGCCCCATGAAGACACGGGTGCAGCACAACCTTGCCTTGTCGCAACTCTTGGCAGGGAAGAGCAAGTTTGGAGACTTTGAAGGAGCGGTCATGCATTTGCTGTCAGAGATGCAAGTCTCCGTCTCTCAGATGCAACAGTCGCAGGGGGAAAATCCATCGAATGCGATGCTGGGCCTTGGCATGAAGCTCCGGAAGGAAAAGGATTGGGAGGAAGATCAAGACTTTGACGGGCACAAGGGAAACTCCGTTTTCAGTGGCGTGAACTTGTCCTTTCAAACTCTTGCCATGGAACGGGATGCGTCGCTTCTGCGGTACAACTTGGCTGTCGTGTATTTCCGCCAAAAGAAGTACGCTGCCGCCACGTCGATCTTGGACGTTTTGTTGCGTGCGATTGAGCCCATGGACGAAACCGTGGCGATGCACATTTGCTTCTTGTACCTCGATGTCATACTTCACAGCAGTCGGAGCAGCTCGACCTCGGAGGCGGCGCATTCTCAACTTCGTCACAAGGCGCAAGCTATCGTGTCGTATTTGGAAAGCCCCCATGGGTTCAATGGGCTTATTGCCCCGTCGACCGAAAATAAGAAGAGCAAGGCATCGTTCGAAGCCAACGTCGTCGAATTTAAATTTCGGTTGCACTTGTACAAAGCCAAATTGGCCCTTATGCACGAAAATTTGAAGACGGCGAAGAAGGAAGTGAAAGCGGCGATGGAAATTTTCCAAAAGGAAATCAAGGCCAAGGAGAAGCCCAACGACAACAGCCCCCTGTCTGTACAAATTGGCATTGGTGTTGGCAGCATTTTCCACCCACCGGTCGCGGTTCAAAATTCATCGGCGCTGTTTTTGAAGGCCAATTCGGAATACCTGCGTCGGAATTTCAAAAAGTGTATCAAGCTCGTCGCGTCATGTAAAAAGCAGTCGGTGGACGAGGTACCTTGGTGCACTCCATTGACCGTGTTCCAACCTTTTTTGCGTAGTCCATTTATCTCAACAATTTGGGCTGTATTCACAACCAAATGGGGCACCACCAAGCTGCGCAATCATATTTTGCCAAGGCATTGGAGGCAACCTCTCAACGACCAAAGCAAGGCTCGAAGCAGGAAGTGGCTTCTCATTTGACGGTACATCCAGTGTGTGGGTTTCCATATTCATGTCTATCAGCAGAGCTCCGTGCAAGCGGAAATTTTGTACAACAATGGTCTGCAACTGTTGCTTTTGAAAAAATATGCCTTGGCCTTCCGTTGCTTGCACGCGTCCTCGAAACTCTTTTTCAACCGTCCCAAGCTTTGGCTTCGATTGGGAGAATGCTGTACGGCTTCCTACGCTGCACAGGTATCACGTTGAAATCTTGTTTTTGTTTGATTGAAACTAACTTCAATTTCAGAGAGAATCTATTCCGACGGAGTACAAGAACAGTTTGGTTAGCTCCGTCGTCGGCCACGGTGCCCACCGCCGCGTGGTCCTGCCAGTTCGTTTGCCGACAGATGACGCTGTGACGGAATCGAATTCGTCGGATGGTACAAAATGCTCGACGACTTATCAAATCATAATACCGTAGCCGTACCCACGATGAACCTCCCGTTTGCTGTCAAGTGTTTTCGCAATGCGTTGTTGTTGACGCAACAGCTCTTGGAAACGAAAGCATCGGACCCGACCGCCCACGTCTCAGATCAATCCGCCGGTGATGGGGCAAACGGAGACGCGCCTCAGTCCCTCACATTGGCTCAATCCTTGGACTTGATGCGCCAAAAGGCACTTGTGAACCTCGTGTTCGCGTATTTGAGCATGAATGCGCCAGAATTGGCTGTTACCACTGCCAAGGAACTGTTGGCGATTGGAACATGCACTCCTGCCAATCGGTATGATGTGTGTGCATCTTGGCAATGTACTGACAGAGATGTGTAGATATTTGGTTCGCTCTTATTATGCCGAAGCGTTGTGCATGCTCTCGCGGTCGGCGGAGGCCTCGTCGCAACTCAAACCGAATGAGATGTTGGGTCTGGCCGAAGCCTATTCTTCCGAAGCAAAGGTAGACGTGGCGACCGTGCAAGCGAATTTGCACGTGAACAATGCTTCGACAGCTATTTTGCAGGTACACTTTTGGCCCCGACGCCTCGGTGAGCTGACTTGTTGTGTGGATAGAAAAATTTGTCTGTGGCGGAGCAGAGTGTAGCGCAAGCCGTACGATTGGCCCCGACCTCGCACCACTCGCTTGAGCTGTTGGTCTATGTCTTGCTAAGGAAGGGAAATTCGAAGAAAGCGATGCAAATCCTGAAGGAAGCCCGCGTGGCGAACTAAAGCTTTGTGACAGCCCTTATAGGTCGATGCAGAAGTATAATATATCTATCGGTCCAGGGTGTATTTGCTCTCAAGGCGTTGTCGTTTGGAATGGCGCGCCCTTCACGTGGCGACTCCCAGTCGAAGATTGTCCAACTTGTCCGAGGGCGCCGACATCGCTGAACACGACCCCGTCGAACATCTTCGCGGGAAATGCGAATGAAATTGGAGGGAATTCCGAACACAACACGAAAAAGAAGATTTGTCCGGATATGCGTGGTTTATCCGGATATGGATTCCTGTGATTGGCTGCAGCGATTCTTAAGCCACACCTTTTCAGCGCAGTTGCGAGAACGGCCACGCGGTTGTAGGCAAGGGAAAAAGGGCGCCATGTCCTCCGATGGTATCTCCATGGAAGCCGTCGCGGCCGCTCGGGGATTCGAACTCATTGAGCGGAGCGTGCACGTCCCCCCCTTGACGAAACCCCCGTGCTCGGACGCAGAACCATGCTTTTGCAGTCCGTCGGCAGACGAAGTCGACGCGTGCCACACCACCGAATGCATCAACTACGCGACGTACGTGGAGTGCCCGTTGGATCGATGCGCGACGGGGAATCAGTGTCGAAACCAGCGGCTGCAACGCCCGGAAGAGTTTCCGCGACTCGAACCCTTTTTGACAGAAATGAAAGGATACGGCGTACGGACATGCGATCCTGTGCCTGCCCTGAGCCCCGTGGGGGAATACGTGGGTGAAATCATTGACCAGCGCGAGCTCTACCGCCGCACGAGTGCATTAGGTCGTCATGAAAGCAATTTTTACTACATCCAGCTGACGCCAGGGGTGTACATCGACGCGCGGAACCGCGGTGGCTTCACGCGCTTTGTCAACCATAGTTGCAACCCCAATTGCAAGGCCGAGAAGTGGACTGTGGGCGGCGAAACACGTTTGCTTGTCTTTGCGCTCCGCGATTTGGCCCCCGGCATCGAAATCACGTTTGATTACCAGTGGACCGTGCTGGGGCGCCAGCGCATCAAGTACGACGACGTGGGCATGTGACATTCACCCCTTGTGTAGGTGCTTTTGCGGCGAAGAAACATGCAAAGGCTTTATTGGCGACGAAGTCGAAGGCAAGACACTGGAAGCGCCGCAGGGCATTTTCAAGGACCCCGAAGACGACGACGGCGTCAAGGACCAACTCGTGGGGCGCAAACTACGGCTCTTTCAGTCCCACAGCGAAAACGCCGCCTTTTCCGTCGTACGCGTCACACGGTACATCGAATTGCGTTGGTGGCATCTTTATCTCTCTCGTGAGTAGGTACAACCCAGACACGGACGAACACACGGTCGCCGACGACACGGACGACGCCATGGTGAGTGGCAACGCTGACGCCGACGACGACGCCGATCTGAAAGAAGCGGTCAACATACGAGTGGTGCAGTTGGCATCCCTCAAATGGCAGCTATACGTCGACCTGAAAGGCCTCTCGACCGAAGAAGTTCAGAAACATGTGTTTTCGATCCCCAAGGTTCCGTTGTACCAACGGTTGTCATCCCCTCATTCGAGTCGTATAGCTCCAGCGCCCCCACCGTGATTCCGCCGCGTCGTCGCCGCAATCGTCTTCGTCCCGCCCCGCGACGCCGCAGCCACCACTGGACATCATGGCGTCCAAGCCACTGCCGCCACCCCCGACGACGACGACGACGACGACATCGTTTCGACTTCTCCTCAAGGGCTTCCCCACGGCCTGCGACGAGGCGTTTTTCCGCCGCATGCTTGGCACCCGCGCGACCACGCTCGTCCACGTCGACGTGTTCTTCCTCGACACGCCGCTGTTTGGCTACGTCGGGTGGGGGCTGCTCGAATTCTCGGACGCCAAAGTGTTTGAAGTGATGCGCGCGCGCTTTGACAACAAGCCGTTTTTGAACAACACGGTGCGGTCGTTTGTCGCGACCGACGACGGCATCGCGACGTTTCTCCGCACGAAACGCACGCGGCGCATCTCAGACTACGCGTCGCGGCAAACCCATCGCGTGATGGACGCGCCACGGCCGCCGCGCCCCAGCGCGCCGCGGTCTCCGTCACCGCCGCCGGCCCCCGACGTCTATTGCTATGGCCGCAAACTCAACTGGGTCACGACGAGCGACCACGACGAGCCGACGCCGTCGCAAAAGAGCGGCATGTCGGCCACGGTCGAAGCGACGCTGCTCACCAAATGCTACAAGATCATGATGAACGTGGTCAAGCGGTTGAAATTTGAGCGCGAGGACGCGTCGACGGCCGTTGTCCTCTTTTACCGCTACGTGAGCGTGCACCCGATGAACGTGTCCAACATTGAATGGATGGCGGCCACGTGCCTGCACGTAGTGCTCAAGTCGCACTCGCGCAAGCACGAGTGGCACGATTTTCTCCAAGCGGTCTACGCGGCCAAGTACCAAACGTCGCAGGCGCTGCCGACGCTCAAGGAACTCGCGACCGTCGAGCGGTACCTCTTGTCGCTCGAAGGCCAGCTGCTCGAGAGCCTCCGCTTTGACATTAGCTCGACCGACCCGTTTTCGATGTTTGACGCGTGTTTCAAAGGCGGCAACCACGACGAACGCGCGCACAAACTCGGCAAGTATTTGATCTCCGATTGCCTTGGGACGTCGGTCTGGACTCGCTTCCACGTCGAATGCATCGTCGTCGCGGTTCTCTACGTCGCGACCGCGTCGGCGACCGTCGCGACGCTTGCGCCACCGCCGCCGCCGTACCTTCCCCGCATCCCTCGATCGAACCGGAAAACCTTGGACGCGGTCCTCGATCACCTCCTCGATGTCTTTTGCGCCAAGTCAGAATTTCTCGACAAGCGCGGCGCGATCGTCCACCGCATCCATCAATTGCTCGACGCGACCGACGCAACGGACGCCCCCGCCATCCAACTGCTCGAATCCAAGTGGTATTCTGCCAGCCGCGCGATCCACGCCAAGACCAAACAACTCTTGACGACCGACGTGGAAAACATCACGGCCGTCCGCCGCCGCGCCTTTCTCGGCCGCGTCCACGCGTCGGTTCCATATGATCTCGCCGGCCGCCAAGTGTATTTGCAGCCGTGGCCGTACCGCGAATCGTCGAGTGCCAACAAACGCGGGATGTCGGAAGCCTGTCTCCGCGAACTCTCGACGCTCATGAACCTCCACGCGCGCGACGCCAAGCTCTTTGTGGAAATGATTGGCATTGTCTTTCCGCACAAAGAGTTTCAACAACCCAACGGCGTTGACGACGCCATGGATATTCACATTGACATTTTCCCCGACACGACCAAACCCGCGAAAAAGCCGTCGGCCGTCGGCTTGGAGGTACATCTCTGATGTCGTGGGAGCGTATCTCTCGACGCATAGTTGTGGTAGGACCATCGCTATTACCTCGCGTTCGAACGGCCGCTGCACATGCTCTCGTCGTTGCTGGAAACGAGGGCCGAGATGTCGTTTCCCATGCGCAAGCGCATCGTCCACGATCTCTTCCGCGCCGTCGCGCTCTGCCACGAACACAACATTGTCCATCGGTTCATCTCGCCGTCCAACCGTACGCATATGGCGTCGTGTTGTCCTTGACTGGTTACGTAGTGTTTGTGTTTGCGCGCCACGTCAAACTCGGCGGCTTTTATAGCGCGCGGCATGTCGAGACCAAAGGCGCGCTCTCGGGCGGGTACACCCTCTCGGAGAATGAACATGGTGAGCACTGCACGGGCGCGGCGCTCCATACGACGGCCCCCGAGATCCTCCTGGGCGAAAAGCTTTACACCAAGCGAAGCGACCTCTGGAGCTTGGGGGTCGTGGCCCTCAACATTCTCCTCCTCGGCCCGCCGCTCATTGTCGGCAAGGAAGTCCCAAAGCAGTTGGAATATCTCTACCGCATCTGCGGCTCGCCGCGCGAGGACCTCTGGCCCGAGGCCATGGAGCTGCCCAACTTTCATCCGCCAAAGCGGAATTACCAAGTCCGGCTGCGCAAGGTCATCTTGGAACGCATGTCCGAGTTCCCCGAAGACGCGATCGACCTCTTTGAAAACGTGCTCGCGTTGGACCCGAAGCGGCGGTGGCATGCCCGACGCGCGCTCCAGTCGCCATGGTTTGCCGACGTTGCGGGCGACGATGTCTTGGACTTTGCCCGCTTCCCTGCCACCATCGAAGACCGCCTGGACGCACAGAAACATCACAGCCACAAGCGAAAGTCCGAAGACAAAACCGAGCGAAGACGGCACCACCATCACCGCAAGCTCAAATGATAATAGAGTCGATGCTGCCATCGTCTTGTTGAAGTGTCGTGCGGTTGTGGTAGCCATGGCAACTGGCATTTGATTGGGCAACCAACTGGTCACTTGCGTGTGATTGGCTGCATTTTTGCGAAAATGGGCGACGCTTTTCTCGACGGATTGCAATTGATTTCATCAAAAGACTGGGGCTCGCCTGCTCGCCAAGGCGGGCAGAATTGTACACCCGACGTTCCTTTTGACACAATTTTGTGGACGGGTGCTCTGTCGTTGCACGCAACGTTTAAAAAATACATGTGCTCTGCAAAGCTCTAGAACGCGTTTGGCATCAGTAAAATCGCGCAGGACAAAATGTCATCCTTCGTGCGAGGAGAGACAACACACGTGGGACGGCCAACGTGTTGAAAACAAATGTTATTGGACATCTTCCTGCTCGATTTTGTCTTGGGTTTCGTGACGACGCGGCGGACGTAAGACACGAGACTGGGACAGACGACGCGGGAAAGAATCACCGTCGTGATCGAAGCGACACCGAGGGCAGCAACCGTCATCACATTCGACCATGCGACCGCCGCGATGCGTACGATCGTCTCGACCGAGGCAAAGTCCCAAGAGCCAGCATCGTAGAAACATTGCAGCATCGTTCCATAGAGCACCATTTGCCACGGCATGCTCCACCATGTGGCCTTGGCCGCATCCACCGCAAGTTGAAGCTCCTTCCATTGACTGCGTCCTCTCTCGAGGTTGTACTGGGTCTGGCATCGTGGACAATGTGCCTGCGGCGGCGCGGCGTGCTCCATGGAGCGCCATCCAACCAAACATCCGCGGTGGATGGGTGTGGGGCAGGTACACGGGAGCAAGAGTTCCGCCGGTGTCCTGTGCGGACCATTCGTTGCATCCTCGCACACGCAACACGCCGTGGTGTCATAGTCCATGAGGTCGCCGTCAGCGTGAGGGCGGACGTGAGTTGTTGTGGTGGAAGGGCAGCTTGTTTGAAATGTGGAATGCACCCTGTCAAAACAGTCGTCAAAATAGACTAATTGGGAATCGTGTTGCCAAATCGGATGTGCGGCCAACCGGGCGACAGGACGATCAGAGCGAAGGACACACACGACGTGTGAAGGGGCCGTACTCCGTCCACCCGACGTTCGACACTGCCCGAACGCAGTGATCCTCACTTGCAACAGGAATACTCATTGGTCAGGAGTAGACCATCTATTGGCGGTATAATTTGACCGATCGTGTGTATGTTGACCGATCGTGAAAAATTGACGCAAACGCCATAACTTCCTTTGTTCCCCCAGCACAAATTTCTTTGCAGGATGAAAGGACGACCCAAGGCTTGCTGTTATGTTTGCCTCGATGCAACGAATGGATCGCGCGGGTCACCAGCCGAGCTCATGGCCCCATGTGAGTGCAAGGCGTATATCCACCGTGGATGTTTGGTCAAATGGCGTTGCCCTCCTTCCGAAAGTCAAGACACAACCTGCCCCACGTGCAAGATCACGTACAACATGGAAGGCAGCGACCTCCTGGGTATTGAAGTTGCGACCTATGCGTTCTTCCGCGATTGGCCGAGTTCCATCTGCAACTCGATGCTCTTCATGACGATATTACTGTGTCTCGCCGATGGTGCCGCGTTGTTAAATGAGAAGCTCGCACATCTCGGCGAATGCGTCTGGGCCTCACCAGTTTGTCTTGGCATCTTGGTCGCATTCTTCATTGCTCTACTCGGGCGCAACTACGTTATTGAGTGTGTTAGTCGCATGCAGGGAAATCCATTTCGTCGTCGCTGGGAATCCCGTTCCAAGTGAACGTCAGATCCAGCAGCGCAGGAATATGTGATCCAGATGTCCTTTGATTGCACGACTGGATAATCAAAAGTAACGAGGTTGTGGTTGAGTTGGTCTTGTCCGAAGAAGTGCCGCAGATCGACGGGACAGCGGCATTCAATGAAATCGGTTGAAGCCCTGGCAGTGGAGATTTGTTGGGCCTCTCGATCGATGAACCCTAGCTGACGCAACGTGATGGCACGACAGTAATTTACTCAATTTTGTTGTTGGTGGTGCAACGGTATTTGCTTCTCGACGCCGTGAGTGCAGACGAGACAATCAAGACACACCGAGGGCTCGTCTACGTCTGGCGTCCACATCTGGAGGAATCAAACCCATTGGATTCGACGTTGGCTATGGCTGTCATGTTCACGAATACAACCCTCATTGGTTAACACAAAGCCATTCGTGTACCACATGGGCAGGCAGAATATAATACTACGTAGTACATCACGAACTCTATCTCTAGCTTGGAAGTGCTTTGCTACTACACGACGCACACGCCCCGCGTGTGTATGTATTTCTTCTCGGCGTGGAGCGTGCACGTGGCGGGCGATGGTTTGAACTTGTTTTGCTCCATCGTTCCAATGGCTTCGCACCACCCCGGCACAAACATGGCCGACACGAGTGCGTAGATACTCACGACGCTGCATGGCGCGTGCGTCGCGTGCTTCTTGTTAGTGGTCCTACTCACAGCCCATGAGTATCATCGATGGTCGCGATGACGCAGACTCGTTGTCGACGACGGTTGCGTAGCCCATGACCGCGAGCGTGCTGGGTTTGCAGTACATTTCATGGCCAAGGCGGATGGCGTGGCTCGGGCCGAGCGGAAGCGACGTGATAAAATTCGGGAGTTTGATCTGCGATAAGAACGAATTGGCATGGCACCACGACGTGTCAACAAAGAGTCTACAAAAGTTACAAAGTGAACGCTTTTTGGGATAAATATGCCACGCACCGCTTGTAGAAGACGAGGTTGCAGAGCGCCGTGAAGGCGACCGAGCTTGCAAACGATATGCCGATGGGATATACGATAGCTTTGACAAGGTACGTCAAGACAACGGGCGTGCCGTCGGCCACGTAGGACCCGCTGGGCCACGTCGCATTGTTAATCCAAAGGCCTACAAAAGTTAGTATTGCACCCTGTACTCGGAAGGACGACAACGTACCCAAATACGGGTCCGCGGCGTAAAATTTGTTGTACGCATTTTGGTACACCGTATTGTTGCAACAGGAAGCGACGATGGCCAAGATGGAGGCAAAGAGATAAAGCGGCGCGGAGAAGCCAATGCATTTGTTCCCACATCGGAGCGGCAGCGTGTCCAAGACACTATCAAAAGACGCTAATTTGAGTGCACCAGTATCAAATGGCGTCGTCGGACCTGATGACCAGGAGCAAGCCAAATGAAAAGAAACTGGCCATCATGATGGCCGAGATGACCCAAATCTCAAAGCCATGCGACGTGAAGTAGTAAATGCGGGAGACATCCAAGTAGAGCAGGCTTGGGAGAGAATTCAGGACGACGCAGACGAGGAGTGCCTGTGTCGGCCAATCAGAAGCCACGAACAAGCAAGATACTACAACCTTGCGACGCTCCAAGCCCGAGATGATCGTGTACGTCATGACATGCTCGCCCGTGAAAATACCTCGAAAGCCTATGGGGAGTGGTGACGTCACCAAGAGCAAAGGGGACGACGACCTTCAAACGTGACGAAAATGTCACCGGCAAAGAGACCAAGTGACAAAATCGCAAAGATACTTTGGAGCACAATGAGCTCGCCGGCATTCGAGACGCGGTGGCCACAGCTCCACCCTGGCACGATTGGGTACCCCGAGTGCTTGCCTTTGGTCAAGCGTGAGCTGTGGCGAAAGATTGGGATTGAGTACCTCGGCTCCACCCCGTCAGTTGGTTTTGAACGATAATTTGGCTCAACTCTTCGATCTCTGTGATGCAAAGGCCCGTCACCAAGTACCTATGACGTGGCTTCGTCACTTCTGAGCCTTCGAGATGACGCACCGAGACCCGAGCGGCTGCGAGTATATGATGTAATCTTGGCCCAAGTCGTCTTCTTCGATCTCGCCCTCGGCCGTGATGAGCGTGCGTTGGGGGTTTTGGATCAAGTTTTGCGTCGTGCCGTCGGTGTTTTTGTATGCGTATACGGTCTAGAAGTGGGCGTGAGTGGATTGCGTCATCAAGAACGACATCCGACCATGGACGGATCCAAGTCGGCATACAGCGTGAGAAAGTAGAGCCCGTCGACGTGGTTGTCTCGAATCTAGTCGATCGTGACGCAGCAGCGTCAGTCTTGAACGGTGGGATTGTCATCACCGTGGTTTCCAACATCGCCATGCCCGCGACGTCTTGTGGAGCCGTGGGAAGGCAGGATGGAAAGTAGTCGTAGCTATGGGTTAGGATGACGACGCGATTCGTCATCCGTGCGTACCCTGCGATGAATTGAAGATTGGCCCATCCGACGGCGCTCGTGCCGCCAATGATGCACGTCGTCACCTTGAGCGTTCCCCCAGCTAGACACGATGACATCAACCAAGCGGATGACGCAAACAACCTTCAGTCATTTCCGCGGCCCACTGCTGCGCCAAGATGGTCCCGATGGCCGAAAAGGCAGCGGCAGGCGCGACCGTGAGTTCGTTGTTGTTGCATCTGCGCCAGGACATGAATACCGCCATCGATCTCACTTGTCAATACGTGTTGGGGAGAAACCCATCTTGGTCCAAGAGACAGTCTTGACCGTACGGCGCCCAGTACTGCGTCATCGTTTGGGTGTTGATCGACACGACGAGGCGGTCAAACATGCCCTAGGCATAATCAACTTCAACGGCGATGGTTGCGCGTTCGTTGTACCTGCGACACGAGCAAGAGCAGCGTCACGAGGGACAGCAGCATGAACGTGAGTGTAACGAGGAAGACGAGGATGCCAGGTAAGATGTTGGTCAGGACGCGCTTGAGCGTCGTGTCGGAAGCATGGCGATCGGATTCCGATGGGCGCTTTGCGTCGTCCGCGTCGCCAGACGAGCGCAGCGCCGCCGCGCCGGCGCCGGCTGAGCTCAAGCGGCGGCTGCTCCTCGCGGACGGCGACGGAACCACCTGCCACCCGACCATCTCGAAATAGACAGCTCGGGCTGGCACACGGCCAAACATGGCGGGCCATTATGAGTCTAAAAATATAAGCTCGTCGGTGACAAGACCCCCAAAATGAATCTCAAGAGACATATTTGTGTTTGTGTCTACTTGTACTGCGCGACGAGCGTTTGGACCAATCCAACCCCAAACCCTGTCGCGCGGCCCGCACTCATGACCGGGTACGCCATGTCAACATGGAGCCACTGGCCGTCGCGCTCATATGCGCCAAGGTGGTTGCCGATAAACTGCCCGGCGCAGCTCACGCCAGCGTTCTTGGAATTCTTCATGTAGTTTTTCATGTCGGCAATCTCGCTCGCATATTCACCGCGGAAAAACTCGGGCGCGTACGGCACGGGGTGGACGAGGTCCCCCGAGAGCTGGCCGGCCGCGACGATCGCCGCTTCGCCCGCGTCCGTGTTGGCGTAGACCGACGCAATCTTGTTGCCCGTCGTGATGCCTTGCGCGCCCGTGAGCGTCGCCATGTCGACGAGCAGCGCCGGGTTCAAGTGCTTGACTGCGTACGCGACGCCGTCGCCGAGGGCCAAGCGACCTTCGGCGTCCGTGTCGTTGACTTCGACGGTCTTGCCCGAGTAAAACGTGTGGATGTCGTCGGGGCGCGTCGACTTGGGCCCAACCGAGTTTTCCGCGAGGCAGAGCACGCAGTGGAGCGGGCGCGTGGGCAGGGTGGCCGAGAGCACGGCGGCCTGGAAGCCCCCGAGGAGACCCGCGGCGCCGCCCATGTCGTCCTTCATGCCCTGCATCCCGCCAGACAACTTGAGGTCGAGCCCGCCCGTGTCGTACACGATGCCCTTCCCGACCAGCGCGACGCTCGGCGTCACGGCGCCGTCCACATGGGGCGGCACGTAGCTCAATACGACCAGCGCTGGCGGGTGTTCGGCCGCTTTCCCGACGCCATACAGCCCACCAAAGCCCTGGGCCCGCAGTTCTTCGCCGCGGATGACCGTGATGGACGCGCCGACGCGGCTCGCCACGGCGCGCGCTTCCGCGACAAACGTGTCCGTGTTGAGTTCACTCGCGGGGGCGTCCACGAGGCGCTGCGCCAAGTGAATCCCGTCGGCCGTGTGGTTCAGGTACGAGGCATGGGCGTCCGAGACCGGGTCGCGGAACACGACTTGAATTGCGTCAGACGCCGCGACCGTGCCGAAGCCGTCCGTGACGACACCGTTGAGAGGCGCTGAGCTCTTGTGCGAGTACGATGGCGCCCCCTTGGCGACGGCAAAGCCACCCGCTGTCAGCGTGTACGCTTGGTCGGGCAGAGAGAGCGCGACGATCGTTGCGCCGCTCGCATGGGCGCGAACCAAGTCGATGATCGCATGGGGACGCGCAAGCGTGTTGTAGCGAGACACGGCCGTGGGGAGCTGCGCCACTGTGACGCTTACGACCGAGGTTGCGCCCAAGGGGAGATAGACGTGTGCGGACGCGGCGACGTCGGCGGTCGGCGCCAATTCGTGGATCGCATGCGTCAAGATTTGAACGGCCAAGGCGAGGTCGGCAGCAGGGTTCAAGCGCTGGAGGATGCGGGTGGTGAGGTCCAAGCCAGAGTGTTCCTTGGTTCCGATGAGGAGGACCTTGGGCAGCGCCGCGGCGGCGTCCACAGCGATGCCGTCGACGGACGCGACGAATCGAACCATGAGGATGTTTTGAATTTGGTGGTCCGACACCTGAGGTCACGTTCGAGGTCTCTCACAACTGATATTCTCAGGGTTCCCCCTTGACATTTTATGTATGGTCGGAATGATGATGGATTATCCGGACATTTTATCCGGATATTCCGCCGCCGCCCACAATTCCAACTCGAGATGGCCGAGACGTCCCGCAGTCGGTTGAACTCGGTGTATGCGCTCGTGGACGAGCTGAGTCTGCGGCCGAACGAGGGTGGAGATGCATCAATGGCAAGTGACCATGCGATGTCCCTGTGGGAGAAGCTTCAATCAAACGGTCTGAACGACACGGACGCGTGGCTCTGCGGCGCACTCATGAAACGCCTTGCGCTCGCGGCATGCTCCCCCTCGTGCAAGTCGTCGGACCACATCCACATCATCGGCAAGCTGAGTGAAGCCAAGCAGTCGAATGAGATCGACCGCGTCTACATCGCCAGCGCGCAGTGCGGCGCCCTCCGGCAACTGCACTGCGTCAAGCCGAGTGTCGTGCGGCCTCACGTCAACACGGCCCAGTTCATTCCCGTCGTGCGGCAGAGCGCCAACCTCATGGACGAACGCAAGCAACGCGAAGAGGTGCTCAAGATCTGCCGCGATGTCCTCATCGCCGCCGACAACGTCGCCGAGGCCGAGGCCATCTGCATCGAGTTCCTCCTCGAACACGACGACGCCGCCGGCCTCCGCGCCATCGCGATTGACGGGCTCCTCACGCTAGCCTCGCGTGGACACACGCTCCCCGCAACGCTCCTCGTGCAACTCGGCCCGCTTCTCACAGCGCACTCGGCCGACGCGCGCGTGGCGGCCCTCCGTCTCTTCCGCGTCGTCGTCGCGCAGCATGCAGCCCAGCCGCGCGTTGTGCTCGATGCGCTCCCCATGCTCTGTCTCGGTGCAATGGACCGGTCCGCCGCCGTCCGCCGCGAAATCGCGCACGCGTTCCGCTTCTTCCACCCGCTCCCGGCGCCGGTGCTGGCCCAGTTGCTGCTCAAGACGCCGCTCGACGACGGTGCGTCGCACGTGCCGACCGAGATGCTCCAAACCGGCGTCTTGCTCTCGCTTCTCGAAGACCAAGCGGTCGACGTAAGTTTGTGTGTTCGTTCGTTCGTCCCACGGCCGGTCGTCTGTTCGTGTAGGTCCGGTGCGAAGCCTCCCGCAGCATGGTCGCGCTCGTCCAGCGCCACAACGCCGTCAACGTCGCGGCGCTTGACAAAGCCATCACCGCGCACGCCGACCTCGTCCATGTTGGCTCGCTCGCCGCCAAGCTGCAGATCACGCGGTCCCTCGCGACGCTCCTCCGCTGCCGCCACGCGCGCGGCGACGGCGGCTTTGAGTTTACCCCCGAGCAAGTACGACGACAAACGTTCGGCGCACGTTCCGAGAGTCGTGTCTAGATGGCCTACCTCTTGGCCGACCCGCAGTCACCGCAGCATACTGTCGCGATCCTCTCGGCCGTTGCCGCCTGCGCGCTGCAGCACATCCACCACGTCGCGCGCGTCATCGAGTTTCTCCGCACCGCGTCGACCCTGTACTGGGCCCCGTCGACCCCGCCGCTTCCCGCGGCAGTCGGTACCCGCCTCGGTGACTTGGCTGACGCCATCGGGCGCCGCGCCGCGCCGATCCTTGAGCTGGATGCGACGCTGCGCGCCCAAATCCAATCGGACCTGCCGCTGTTTGGTCCGGCATGGACATCCGCGTCGTCCGTGGCGCGGAGTTCGGACCGCGCGCTCTTCTGCTCGAGTGAGACGAAGGACGACAACGCGGCGCCCTGTGTCGCTCGATTGGCGGCATTGAATCATGACGTCGACTCGGCGCGACTGCTCAAACAGGTTCGAACGGACGACATAAGAGTCGACTGGACGACACACATGCGTCGTAGATTCAAGCGGTCATGGTGTCCGACCCATTGTCGTCGTCGTCGTCATCAACATTGCCAGTCGAACGACTCTACTACGGGCAGCTGCTCCATGTCGTGGAGCGCGTCGTGCAATGCAATCTCCATGACGCTGCCTCGTCATCGCCTCGCGTGTTTAGTCTGCTTGCCGAGGCCGTCCAGCGCTTTGTGGTCCAATTCCCCGCTGCGCCGTCCGACGACCTGCTCGAGGTATGCGCTGTCTCGGTTACGCGTCAACTTCATCGATGACGCAGGTGCTGTCACTGGCCCAATGGATGGTTGTCGCGGCCGACGACTCCAAATGGACGTCCGCCGAGATGACCAATCACACGCTCGGTTTTGTCCGCGCGCACCACGTTGCGATTCAAACGCGCGCCGAATTGATCGCGCACCTCCGCGACTCGCTGCGTCGGTGGTGGCCCACGACGTTGCTGCAGCAGCCACCCGACCTCGCCCACGCCGTGTTTGCCACGGTACGAACAGACGATCGAATGACTGAACGATCGAACGAACAAACGACCGGATGTCTCACGAGATTGAGATGTGGGTAGGTGGTGGCGCCGACGACGCCCCTCGAGATGGCCGTGGGGTGGACCGTGCATGTGCCCGTGACGGCGACCGTATATGGGGTCGACGACCCGACGACGCTGGCGATTCAGGTACACGGGTGATGACGTCACTACCATTGTGACGGCGCGTAGGTGGCGTCGACGGAGGGTGCGTTTGGAGTTGACGTCGTTCCCCGCGATCTCGTCTGGCTCAGTCGCCGCGAATGGCTCGTCCACGCAGTCGTGCCAGTGCTCTTCACGACTGATATGTTGGCGCAGCCGCCGTCGATCGAGTTGAATGTGTGCGTCAAGACTCGTGGCCAGGTATGGAGAGGACGATGATGGATGTGTGCGAGGTTTATGATGTGGCAAAGGGCGAAACGGTAAGCATTGCGACGCCAGTGCACGTGGGTGTAGTGCTCTCGCGACCGGGCCGACCGCCGTTGGCGACGATGCCGAATGCATCCCCAAGACAAACTATCCCTTAACATGAAACACCTTCGGTGAACGTGTGGACAGAAGTCCTATGATACAAACGAGGGTGTCGTTTCGTCGACCTGAGCCAGTCATTGAGGAGGACCCAGGGGTTGGACACCGATGTCGAAGACAGCATACACTTGAGCTAGGTCCATGATTCGACCAAGTAGAGGTTTCCTCAATACGACTTTGGAGCGGGCCGCATCCACCTTCGTGTGAAGGCCCAGACTCCATTTGGAGACGCACAAGGCGCGCATCCACGTTCGGCAGTCGGCTCTCCTTGGTTGACACTGACGTGTGATGATCGCGTTGGTGGTGGCGAGCCTGTGCGTTGAACAAGGTTGACACACATCATGACACTGCCACCAACATTCGCAATCATACTGACGGATTGCACATTACAGGCCAATGGCCACTGCAATGTCCCTCACTTGGTGCGACAGTCTATTCATCATGGACTGGTTCAGCCTGCATCGGACTTTTGGTTTGATGGAGCAATACACTTCGTCCAAGGAAGCATGGCACCACCAACACCATGGCCATGCGATATGTTGCATCTTGGACCATCACTATGTTGCTGGATACGACGCACCACCTCCAACTTTCGTGAAGACTGCGACAACTTCAACTTCAAGACGTCGTTTCCCAGTTTACAGTCACTTTGCAAAACTCCACACTCCGAGAAGAACAAGTAAGGCCATAAAGCCATGCTCTTTGCCATCATGCTAATCCTTTATGTCGCCTAGGCGGTGCGGAACCGTAGACGTCCAAGGTTCAGTGCAGCGAACTCACGTTCCATGGCGCATATCCTGGCCCCAACCTCGCCTTGTCTTGGGCGCGTGCTGCCACCGCATTCAACCCACGACCCATGTCTTTGGCTGCGTCCCTCGCGTGTCCATCGACGTCGCACGTGACTTGGGCATATCTACGACATGTCGTCGATGGACGTGCGCGGGACGCAGCCAAAGACATTGATCGTGGTGTGGAGGCGGCGCCCGCATGCGCCAAAGAGAAGGCTCGGTTGGGGCCAGGACATGCGCCATTGGATGCGAGTCCAATGGACTGAGCCTTGTAATCCAAGGTCCACGGGATCCCTTCGACAGCGATTTGTGCCGTAGGCTATGGGCGGAACAAGCACGCCCTTCGTTGTCGTGGACGTGGTCAAGGCGCAGCGTCGGACGTACTCGTACCGCCGATCGAAACAGTCGATGATCCCTCAGTGTAATCTTATCTGTATATTTTTTTGCTCGTAAGCATTCGCTGTGCGTTGGATCACTCGCCACACAGCCGTCGCACAAGAACACACTTCGATGTGTGTACCCCTCGTTGACCAATGAGCACATTTCCAACAGCGTCTCCATTCTCGAAACGTCAGCGATAGGTGCTCCGGAGCAAGACGGCTCTGCGGTGGAAGCGGACCGCCCGTCGGCCCGAGCGCCACCACAAACTACGTCGCGGTCTCGCGCTCGACGCGAAACAAGCACGAGCTGAGTTTCCTCCGTTGGTGCACGTCCAGGTCGTCAATCGTCTCCTCCATCAAACTGCGCACGGAGTTGGAAAGCTTCCACGACAACGTTTCGCTCGCGTGCTGCGCACAACGATGGTGATGAGCGCTGCTTTCTCGAATCGCAGTACTTCCACCTTGCATCTGGTTGACTCTCGGAGAGGAACACACATATCGCTCGTTGACAAAACGGATGCGCCGCTGCGACAGTGCGATAGCCCAATGCGGTCTCCTCTCGCAACAATGAAACGTCGTTCTCAACTTCTACTCAACGTAGGATTAAAAAATTTGGTTGCATCATTGATGCTCAGATACACCATGTTATCAAGTGAGGTCTGCCGTCACGCAACAGTGTATTTGCGGTGTCCAAAGCATCCTTCAGAAAACAAATGCAGTTGCTGCAATCTTGCATTTGCGTTGAGATTTGAGCGAACGGCGGCTGATCTTCATGGGCCGCAGTGCACAAGAGACCAACAGAGCCACGCTCTAGTAGAACCAGTCGCACAAATATGCTGCATGGACATCATTGCCGAGAATATAGTCCTGCGGAAGGAACGCGGTCGCTTTCGCGCAGACGGATTGCACATTGAACGGCTCTGGCCACTCCAATATCTCTCACTTCGTCGTCGTCCATCACCACAGTCTGTTGTTCATTATTGACTGGCTCAACCTACACCGACCTTCTAAAAGAGATTTCATAGAGGCAAATACTTCGCCCAAGGAAGCATGATGAGCACGGCGACGTCCTTTCGTGTGATTTTCCACGGTCCAGGCTCATCAACTATGTCACTGGAACACGACGAAATGAACCAATCGCATTGGGCAATATCCAGTGACATCTTGTCACTGGACCATGAAATGAAGCAATTCCATTGGGCATGACCCTAATATTTTCATCCAAATTCTATGTTTTTGCGCGTGAAGCAAACTTCAACACAAGGCTTCCGGATAGCCAACCGGAGCTCTGGCATCTCCTTGACTTGTGGGAGTCATCCAAGCCCCGAAGCCGTCGTGGTGGCCCATTTGCTCCATGTCTCCTTGGATCCTCCTTGGATGACTCATATGAATCATCTTCTTCCTTATGCTACCGCCATCTAAGCCCCGACTCCCGCAAAAGTGACCGCGAATTGAACGTCAAGGACCTCCGTCGCCGGCCTGCTCTCGAGCCTCTGCCGCGACCACCCGCACATTCGACGTCCTGCCACTTGACGGCGAGCTCGCTTGTGATCATGTTCTGTGTCGACGCGTCAAGACGTGGCAGCATGGCGCGTGCGAGCCAGCAAGAAACGACCTCAGCTCGGCACATCTAGCTCGGCAGCAAGCAAGGAACAAGGGCTTGTGATCGCGCGGTCAGCCCCCGTCGGTCTCCATGAGCGACAGCACCTGCACCTTCGGCCTCAAGGCATGGCCAAGACCATTACTAGCTGCAAGCCCCATGAGGCGCCACCCCCAAACTCTTTCGCTGAATTCACACGGCCATACAAACGTCAAGATGTTTTCTTTACAGTCCACTGGGGCTCACTTTACAAGAATCCAGCAGCCAGCCAGACCTCCGAGAAGAAGAACAAGAAGCCATGATCGTTGCCATCATTCTCATCGTTTACAGCGCCTCTTCGGCGCAATTCGCCGCCCAAGTCCCTGCGACGACGACGGCGGCGGCTATCGTGCCGACTGTTACGATCGCCGTCGTCTCGTGACCCCGTCGACAACGACGCCCCTTTTTTTTAGCCTGAGTCACCCCCAACAGGATCGACAACTTTGAAAGACATCGCGGCAACAACGACGACAGCTGTCGCACCGACGACGACAGCAGCGGCCATCGTGCCGACTGTTTCGACACATTTGAGGACTGATGTGCCGACTGTCCCGGAAATGACCACAACGACGTCCTGCCGACGACCGACGCGCCGTATGTGACCGTTGTCGCCATCGTCATCGACGTCATTGGCGCCATTGTGCTTGGATCGATGGTATTTGAAACGTTGCACGGCCTTGTCCGGTATGACCCACAAGGCTACAACGCCTCGAACGCACCCACGCACCCACGCCCAACTGGCTCAAGCTGTGTTCCGCGTGCAGAAGCAAGCCGGCGGGCGAGTATGCGCTTGAGACCCGCGCGCGCAAGGGCCAAGTGCTAGCGTCTCAATCGCTATGCGACGGCTGCGCTGCCTTTCTCCAAGACGGCTGCGGGCATTCCTGGAAGGACGCGAGTGGTCGCGAACACTTTATAGTGTCCACGGTGTAATATCATATTTACAATTTAGCTCGTAAGCATTCGCTGTGTGATGGCGTCTCCATTGTCGAGAGAAAATCCACAGACTCGACTCATGATATAGTAGTTGGGGGCTGTCGCTTGCTCAAACCGTCCCAGCCGAGGCCCCACGGCGCTGGGGCTCAATTTGGACAAAGCGTTCGATCTTGGCTTGGAAGTCTGCAGCATCTCGAGCGTCAACGGCTCGCGGTTGAACGGGTCGACGCGCGCCGAGAGCAAGTGCCGTTCGATCATCGTGCGGTTGACAATGTGCCCCGACGGGAGCTGGGCTACGTCCAGCATTATCAGCGTGTGGGGAATCGGGTCAAGGTACTCGTCGGGCACGTCGCCGAGCCACATCTGCTCGTGCAGCGCCATGAGCGCCTTTGCCTGCTCCACGCCTTGGAGAAATTTGTCCCGCCAGACGCGGATGTTAGAGATGGGTCGAAGCAAGACGACCGTGTGGCCGAAGCGAACCGCCTCAAAGCGTCAGTGGACCGCGAGCGCCACCGCAAACCGCATCGCGAGTTGCCGCTGCAGTCTCGAGCAAGTGCATGAGTCTGCGGGCAACGTGCACTTAAAAGCCAAAGATGGCGTGGTCGACGCGGACGTGGTTGGCATTCAGGCTCAGGTTAGCTGAGCGCGTGGCCGGTCGCTCCATTGCCTCTGCTGCCGCGTCCAGTTCTCCATGTTGCAGAGCGCCTTGAGTTGGTGGTACTGGACGCAGCCATACCGCATGAATGTGAGCACTCGCCCCACGTGGAGACACTTGAGTGCCATGTACCACCACGAAGAGGCGTCGTCCTGTAGCAGCGGAAGAAACTGTGGCGGGCACATGCTCTGGTGGAGCCGCCGTAGCGGCATGGACAGCGCTGGCGCGACGAGAGGTAGTGGTGGCCGGGGGCGTGCAGGTGATGGGGGTTGCCCCCGGCGGTGTCTTCTTCCATGTCGACGCAACGCAAGGCTGCAACGGCGACAGGCGCGTGATCGCAAACCCACGCCGGCAGTTTGCGAATGCTCGGCGTCCTGATTTGGGGCAACGGGATTGGAAGTCGCAAAATGAGATGGTGTGGGTCGTGCAAGGCGGCGTGGCCGGCTTCATTACTTTTGGGTCACAAATCGTAGTCGTCGCAGCATGCGTTCTTGAACGGCGTGGTGGAGGATTGATACTGAAAACGAAGACAATCCACACGGCAGGAGCTCGAGAGAGTCAATGAGCACACCTTGTACACGTAATAGATGAGACCGAAGATGGCGACGTTGGATGCCTTGACTACTTCGCGTTGACAAAATTGCAATGGAGAGGCATGTAGGTGGAAAGCGCGAGATATAGGACGGCTAGGATGGTGTGGTTGGACGTGTCGAACAAGAACGCATCAAGAAGTGCTCTCGAGAGAAGTCTCATGGGCTTGTCTCGTATTGGTTTCCGACACAGGGCATCAAGCATGCACTTTGGTCTTCCCTTTGGCCATGTGTACTTCAAATGGCAATGGCATCGGTCTTTCTCGTCACTTCGGTTCTTCAGTGCAAAGATCTTGAAACAGTTTCACTGGTGTGGTCGTTTGATTGGATATTTCGAATCAGATTTTATCCAATCCGATGCAGGTATTGATGTGGGCTTTCAAAATTCAAATTCCCCGCACTTTCGCGGCGATCGAGGACGGGCCAGTGCTGTCTGTGTGCGCGTCGACGTGAAGGAGGTCAAGTGCAGGTGTACAATAGTGCGTGTGTGTGATCGAGAAGCATGACAGAATCTGACATCATGCGTGAGAAACTGGAACAATGGCGAGAGCGAGAAAGAGAGCGAGGAAACAAACTACGGGAACGACTCGCACTGATCCGGGCGCAGAACCCCGCACACGAAGTCAAACTCAAGCCATGGAGCCCGACGAAAACAACACAGGAGAAGAGCCCAACGACGAGCAGCAGCCAGAACAGCTCCGACGACAAAGAGAACCGAGAAAACGGTTCCGACGAGCAGCCGAGCAAGAAGCGACGGCTGACGTCTCGTCTTCCCATTAGAATCGTGAAAGAGACTTCTCCAAATGGGACCAATCACACCAACGACGAGGTATTTGCTATGTTGTTAATCATGTGGCAAAAGTATGCTTAGGTATCTTCGCAAATCCCTGCGCAAGAGGTCGGCGAGGCAGCGTCAAGTCGTTGTGAGGTAAAGGGCATATCGCACCGCCTTTTTCATTCATCATCCACGCAGGCGAATTTGGATGGCTCATTGCAACAGCACATCACATATGCGGCGCGCAACGCTCAGCTTGTGGAGCGTATCCGATCGTTGACAACGCAGCACGAGGTAGGAACACGCTCTTTGTACGGCTACGAAATTCATTGGGCCAGATCTCGACGCACGCGCTGTCCGCGCGGAACGAACAACTGCAAAAGCAAGTGGAGGTTCTGAGGCGAGATCATGAGGTATTACCCTTCGATGAAACCGAGTCTCATGCTGCCATCGAAGGAGTACATGGCAGACATGACCAAGAGAAACACACACCTGGAGCAGCAACTCCAGGCGCAGGCGAAGCGCCATGACCAGCATGTTGCGTCCTTGAAGGAACTGCATGAGGTAGGTGTCATTTTTTTGGTCTGGGGGCGATGTGACAACGACCGCACAGACGTCCCTGCGGGAAGTAACGGGAAAACTGCAAGTGGTGTCGGAGAAATACGCGCGGTTGAAGGAAGTAAGCGATGCCGTGTGCGGCGACGCTGCGGGCCACGACATCATGCCCATGTTCGAGACATTCGAAGAGCAAGTGTTTGCAAAGGAAGACGAGGAAGTGTGCCTGGAAACGCTGGCCGAGGTGAAGAAGGTACTGCGGACCGACGCATTTGCATCGGCGTACCCATACTAACGTCGTCGTGGTAGATGATGCGGCGATATACAATGTGGGTGAAGAGTCAAGCCGACGACAAGAACGAGCTCCTTTTCTCGAACCAAGTGTATTTGCAGCACGTAAGATGATGGCTGAGGAACGGGTGTCTTGACGTCTGTGTAGATCAACCAACTGCAGCAAAAGGTCACTGCATCGCAGAAGGAAATCGCATCGCTCAAGGAGACGATCGAGGACAATGTACTTCAGAGACCCCTCGTCATCACCACCATTCACACACATGGATCGTAGGAGAAGGAAGCGGCGGAAGCGCGGCAAGAACTCCTGGATGAAGTCGAACAGATGAATAACACCGTGATGCCGGCACTGGAGAAGGCGATGAAACAGAATAAACAACTGCGGCAAGAGCTGGCAGCCGCGACACATACGACATAGCCTATCTTGCCGATATGCTTCCGTCACCGCGAAGAAGATGGCGTCCGTGGACATGCGCGCCGTCGCGGCGCGGCGGACCTGTGGAATCTGATGGTGTATCAGGTTGGAGAAGCTGAGCGTTACGGCCGACGTGCAATGAACGTTGTTTTATTACGCGGACAATAAAATTTATGAAATATAATGTGCGTGGGGATAGTATACTTGTGAAATGTATGAACTGTGCTGAACAAAAACCCATCACCATTTAAACACGTGGCACAGCACTGCGCCAAATCTGTCCTCATTGGCCATCGAAGGATAGAAGCCGCGTTCGAGACGTCCAAGACTTGCCCCGACGACTCGTTCCGCTCCGATGTTCACATTACCAGGAAAAGGCGCGCGTCGACGCGTGCCGGCCCTCCCATTTCTGGCACCACTTCAGCGCGCCTCTCCTGGCGACGGCATGCGGGAGATGTTGGCGGCGCTCGAGGCTGAGTCGCGACTGCTGCAACAGGTTCTCTTGCTCCGACCCGTCTCGGCCGCGCTCGTCTACTCACCAGGACAAGCTGTTACGATCAACGCCGAGGAATTCTTCCGCGAATTGGCTCAAGACAGTTGCTTCGGCACGGACGGCGAGCGCACCGCATGGCTAGAATCCCACCGCCTCGTCGTCGAACTCGTGACCTACCTTCTCGACTGCTTCGACCGCATCAACCGACAGATCGTGTCTCCCCCCATGGAAACATCCCTTGAGAGCGCGACAGAAGCCGCGGGGTACGCGATGGCGCACACGCTCATCCAGGCTCACGTGCACACGCTCGTGCACGATCACCCTCCGTCGTCCTCGTTCGACGCGGCGTCCATCCTCGTCACCCTCGTGCTTTCGTCATCGGCGGTCGAGTATGGACACATGCACCCCCAACACAAGCATCCGCTCGTCCCGTCCAACGGCGCGGTCGTCTTTGACGCGACGCACTCGGGAAAGGCGGCGGCCTCGACAACATGGCAATGCACCGTCTGCCACCGCACGGCCATGGCCAAGACAGACGTCGTCTACCGATGCGGTGGCTGCGACGTCAACCTGTGCAAGGAATGCTTCACGCGCATCCCCCACAGCGGCGCCACGCGGCCCCATCGCCCGCCGCCGCGCCGCCTCCACGGCCTCTGGACCCACTCGCTCGGCATGCTCTGCACCGCCAACATGGCCGCCGTCGCGCTCGAAGTTGCGCACGTGCTCCGCGTCCGCGTCCTCGAACTGCCGCTCACGGCCGGCACGAACGTCCTCGCCGCGCTCCACGTGCTCGACGAGATGGTCGCAGGTCGGCCGTTCTGCGCCGCGCTTGTCCGCTCGCACGCGTGGCTCCCTGCGATCATCAGCGGCAAGTCGATGGAAGTCGCGTCGTTTCTCGGGCCGTTCTTCCGCCACTGCTCGCTCCCGGACGACGCCGCGCCCGCCGACGTCATGTGCGGCCCGACCGCCGATGCGTCCCGCGCCAAGGCCCGCGACACGTTGGAGGCTGTCCAGTCGGCGCTCACGTCCATCGTTCGTCGCTTCCTTGGCCACGGTGGCGCCGTCAAGGAAGCCATGCTCTGCTGGGTCGCGTGCGCCATCGAAGCCAACGGCGTGCGGCGGCGCCTCGGCCACTCGCCCGTCGAATGCGCGTCGGATGGGTTCCTCATCAACCTCGCGGCTGTCGCGCTCTCGTTTGTGGACGCGGTCGACGTGACGACGATCGACCCGTCGCACCACATGGCGTCGCCCGGCCGCGTCTCGTTTGCCGACAGCGCGCGACTCCTGCCCAAGCGACCAATGACAACGACGACGATGCAGCTTCCGCCGCCGCCCCCGCCGCCGCTTCATGAATACTACCCGCGCTACGACGCCCATCTCGGGGTCGTCTGCGATCACTGCCAGGAAAAGGACTTTGTCGAGACGCGGTTCAAGTGCGCGTGCTGCGACGACTACGATCTGTGCGCCAAATGTTATGCGGCCGGCCATGCTGCCTTGCACGACCCCCACCATCTCTTTTTGCGACTGCCAATCCCGTTGCCCCAAGTCACGACGTGGAGCTTTCGCAAACTGCCGGCGTGGGTTGGTGACGATGACGTCATCCAGGACGCGCATACGTGCGATGCGTGCGGCCGCGCCAACGACGACAATGTGATGTTTCAGTGCGGGCAATGCGACCGCCGCCGCGTCTGCCGCAGGTGCGTTGACATGGAAGAAGACACCGCCGGGGGCAACCCCCATCACCTGCACGCACCCGGCCACCACTATCTCGTCGTGCCGGTGGCATCCATGCCACTGCGGCGGCTTCACCAGAGCATGTACCCGCCACAGTTTCTTCCGATGCGGCAAGACGACGACGACGCCTCTTCGTGGTGGTACATGGCACTCAAGTGCCTCCACGTGGGGCCCGTGCTCACATTCATGCGGTATGTCTCGGTCCACCGCGAGTACCAGCAACTCAAAGCGCTCTGCAACATGGAGAACCGAACGCGGCAGCAGAGCCAAGGAAGTGGCGGGCGGCGATCCACGCGGTCGGCTAGCCTCAACCTGAATGCCAACCACGTCCGCGTCGACGAGCTCTTGAAGACCAAGAGCGCCATGGAAGTCCAACTCTTTGCGCCATCGCTCGTGCGCGCCATCTTTGGCTTTTACATGCACGTCGCCCGCTGGCTCATCCACTTGCTCGAGACGCCGGTCGCGTCATGGTCGATCGAGCCGTCGTCGGCTGACGTGGCTGCCGCGTACGCCGCCGCGCCCGAATCAATCCTCTGCAACATGGCCGACGTGCTCTACCTCGTCGGCGTGCACGCATGCGACGGCGTCGACTGGACCGACCTCGAGCCGCTCGTTTCGCTTCTCTTTTACTTGATTGCGAGGCGCGACCTGACTAACTCACCGCACGTGCGCGTTCAACTCATCCGCGCGCTGCTCTCGCTGGCGCCGCTGGTCTCAAAACAACCGGCCGACAACAAATCGTCGCCTATGCTTTACCCCGTCCTCGTGCGCAACCCGTTTCTCCGGACGTACGCGGTCGACGCGCTTCTCGCGTTCCACACCGACCTGGACCAGTACAGCAACAACACGGGCGGCGACACGTCGTGGGGCCTTCTCCCCGCGCGCCTCTCGACGCTCCTTCTCCTCCGCTGGCTCTGGAATGCACCCGTCGTCGTCGTCGACCCCGCCGCCGATCGCTCTGACTCGCATGGCCTCGTTCTCCTCTTCAGCGGCGTCCTCCACGACATCACGCGGCTCCTCGACGAAGCCAACGTCAAGGTCCAAGCGATGCGGCGCCTCCAAGAGCTCCAAGAGTCGCCGTCGTCGTCATCGACCGGCGCGTACTTTCAACCTGCAATGATGCACTCGTACATGGCGCTCCACTTCAACAAGGCGCGCACGACATTCCGCGTGCTCATCGAATCGCTCGAACTCCTCGCGTGGATCGTCTCAGTGCCGACGCTGCGCGCCGTGCTCTGCCGCCGCTCGCTCGTCGACCAAGCGGCCTCGACGCTCTCGTTTCTCGTGGCGACACTCGAGACGCAGCTGCACCCGACGCGCTGGGGCTTTTCCGGCGAGATCTACCAAGACGGGATGCTCGCGCTCGCGGAAGCGCTCATCATCGTCGTGCGCTGCGCGGGACTGCACGCGAGCTGCCCCGAAGCGTCGTCGTGGAAGCTGTCCAACTACGCGGGCATTTTGATGGAGGAGAAGATTGGCGACCTGGACGTGCATCAGCGGTGGAAGCTCAGCTCGTGCTTGTTTCGCGTCGAGCGCGAGGCGAACGCATCGACGACGACAACGACGACGGACGACGTCGAAGCCGAGCCGATGGACGACGAGGCGGCGCTCGCGTTTCTCGAAGCCAAGGCTGCGCGCATGCGGCGAGACGACGACGCCGACCGGCGGCAGCGGCAACTCGCGACGCGGTTTGTAGCAGCGCTTGCGGCCGACGGACGCTTTGAGGCGGTCCGCTTCCGCCGCACGGCCGTCTTGCTCCGGAGCGACCCGTCGCTGACGCCCGCATGGCGAGAAAAGTTTCTCCAAGTCGTGGAGCAGACGGAGGCGCTCATGGCACTGCACGAGCAAATGGAGACGCGGCTCGGCGACGTGCCCGACGAGTACCTCGACCCGATTCTCCACACGCTGATGCTGCACCCGGTCCAGCTCCCGTCGGGCCACATTGTCGACCGCACGATGATCGAACGGCACTTGCTCTCGGCGCGCGTCAACCCGTTCAGCCGCGAGCCGTTGACGCTCGAGATGCTGCGCCCGTGCACGGACCTTCAAGCCAAGATCGAACGCTTTGTTCGGTCCAAATTGAGTCCCAGCGTCGTCGGCGACGAGGCGGACGCTGCGGCGTGGGGTCTCGGCTGGGACTGTTTGTTTGAGCAAGCGACGGCCCCCAACTAATATATCATGAGTCGAGTCTGTGGATTCTCTCGGGAATGGAGACGCTGTTGGAATCTGGCTCAGTGGCCAACGAAGGGCACACCACGAAGTGTGTTCATGTACGACGGCGAGCAATCCATCGCATGACGCATGCGAACGAGCGAAACAATAAATAATAGATAACACCGAGGAAACTAGATACGGTTCGCGACCACGGCAGTGGCGGCCGCGGCGCGTTCTGCGAGGAAAGTTGGCGGCACGCAGCTGGGATCTTCGTAGAAGCTCGCGCAGTAGGTGCAGAGGAACCTGACCTTAGGGCACTGGCCATCACGACCGGGGGCCATAACCCCATAGTCCCCCGCCGGCTTGCGGCACGTGTAGCACATCTTAAGTCTCGCTTCGTAGGATGTGGGCGTGTCGGGGGGAAGGACGTAGACGTATGAGTCACGGGCCTGCTTGGTGGCGCTCAACTTGACCTTGAAAAGTAGGATCTACCCAAACCCGATCATTCCGACGACGCCAACGACGAGAAGGGTCGTATTCGGCGTGGTTGCGGGCGTCGTCTTCGGGACTGTCGTCTCCTCAGTTCTCAAATACGTCGTCGACGGGGCAAAGGTCGAGACGATCCGAGACGATGACGGCGGAGGGACTGCCGATCGAAACAGTCGGCACGATGGTCAGCGATGTCGTCGTCGGTGGGACCGCAGTCATCGTTGTTGCCGCGATGACTTTCAAAGTCATCGATGGGCGCGGTGTAGATGTTGAGGGTGTCACCTCCGTTTTCAAATGTGTCATAACAGTCGGCACGATAGCCGCCGCCGTCGTCGTCGCAGGGACTTGGACGGCGAATTGCGCCGCAGAGGCGCCGTAAACGATGAGAATGATGGCAACGATCATGGCTTCTTGTTCTTCTTCTCGGAGGTCTGGCTGGCTGCTGGATTCTTGTAAAGTGAGCTCCAGTGGACTGTAAAGTGGGAAACATCTTGACGTTTGTATGGCCGTGTGAATTCAGCGAAAGAGTTTGGGGGTGGCACCTCATGGGGCTTGCAGCAAGTAATGGTCTTGGCCATGCCTTGAGGCCGAAGGTGCAGGTGCTGTCGCTCATGGAGACCGACGGGGGCTGACTGCGCGAGCACAAGTCCTTGTTCCTTGCTTGCTACCGAGCTAGAAGTGCCGAGCTGAGGTCGTTTCTTGCTGGCTCGCACGCGCCATGCTGCCACGTCTTGACGCGTCGACACAGAACATGATCACAAGCGAGCTCGCCGTCAAGTGGCAGGACGTCGAATGTGCGGGTGGTCGCGGCAGAGGCTCGAGAGCAGGCCGGCGACGGAGGTCCTTGACGTTCAATTCGCGGTCACTTTTGCGGGAGTCGGGGCTTAGATGGCGGTAGCATAAGGAAGAAGATGATTCATATGAGTCATCCAAGGAGGATCCAAGGAGACATGGAGCAAATGGGCCACCACGACGGCTTCGGGGCTTGGATGACTCCCACAAGTCAAGGAGATGCCAGAGCTCCGGTTGGCTATCCGGAAGCCTTGTGTTGAAGTT
>VJMH01006930.1:0-16649 GCA_009835185.1 Aphanomyces stellatus | reverse complement strand
AAACAACTTGCTTTACCATGATCAGCATTGACATGCGCTGGAGATGTGTTGTCCTTGTTCAAGTCTATGGAATCGAAGTCGAATCCGTAAGCCTCCTCCTCGGGATCTCTCAGCGTAGTGTAACCAGGTTCAGCACGAAGTTTACGACAACTGGTCATGTCTCCAGCACCACGAGGCGAGTCCGGGAGACGCGATGGCCCCCAGAAGTCAACGCATGGGTCAGCGAGTACGCCATCGCGCACCCCTGCTTCTATATAGAGGAGCTCGAAGAATCGCTACGACTACAATTTCCGTCGCTCAACAATATCTCGACGTCAACCATATGCAGAGCACTGACGCATGACCAAGGATTAACCCGAAAAGGTATCAATTTACTGTAGTGATTCTATTTGATTTTCTTGCAAATAGTCCTTGAGAAGCGGGCCCGAGAGGCTGCTGATTTCGAGCTGCGCGACTACTATCAGCGCCTAAGTCCGTACTATTCGTACCCTGACCAACTGGTCTTTGTCGATGAGACATCGAAGGACGGGCGGGACTCTATCCGCAAGTACGCATTGTCAAAGCGCAATCAAAAGGCTATTGTGGACTTGCCATTTTCTCGTGGTCAACGAGTTTCTGCTCTGGCTGCATTTACAACCTCTGGGTTTTTGGCCCGGGCGTATATCGACGGTATTTATTGATTTAATTAGCAGGTAGGGCTCAATTTGTACCGCCACTGCGGCTACAATTCTACCGATTTAGATAAAGATTCGTTTTTAATGAACTGAAATTATTCATTAATGTGATCAATGTCCTCCACATTTATGCTGGGCACCGGAATACAGTGTGACCACAAACTATAGACGCACCCCCTTTTTCAACATTTCTCCGTTCCCAGAGCTTCGATCGATTTGAAAGTCGGGCAGTCCATCGACATAACTCAAGAAACGGTTCACTAAAGCTGCATGAGAACAGACGCAATATTCCTCAAACGCGCTCATTTTTTTGAAAAATCCACTGGCCGCGTTCTATAGACGCATATCCTAATTTAGCTGTAACTCTAGGTGGAGACCGAATTTCACCCTAAATAGGAGCTTGTTGTGTAGCCCACTCAATTGGGGGTCGATTGAGCCATGTCAGCACTTTTGAATCCTCACCAGAGATGCCATGAGGACCGAAACTAAGTGAACAGGAGTTGGGCGCAGTATATGCCCTCCATGATGCGGGAAAGTCGAATCGCAGCATCGCTGAATCCCTTTCTCGCAGCGAAAAGGCCATACGAACGGCCCTGACCAAGCGCACAAATTCTCATGGTGGCCAGAAGGTTGGTAGGCGCACGCGAATCCGACTTCACTTAGTGCGGCGCATCTTTCGTCTCGCATGTGTCAAGCAAATGTCGAGTAGACAGATTGCAACAATCGTTGAAAATGTCGTCCGTCGAACGACGATTCTAAAAATACTTCGAACTAGAACGTTTGCCAAGTATATCAAAAGAAAACCGATGCCCCATCTCAAGAAGCACCACAAGATCAACCGACTAGCGTTTGCTAAAGCGCACCTTCACCGCCCCGGCTTGTGGGACCGCGTTGTCTTCTCTGACGAGAAGAAATTCAATTTGGACGGGCCGCACGGTTGCCAGTACTACTGGCACGACGTCTGACGTGAGCCCGAAAGATACTCCAAGCGCGTTATGGGCGGCGGCTCTGTGATGATATGGGTGGCGATGTCCTCTGCCGGCAAGTCGAGCCTGGCATTTCTCCAAGGTCGGCAAGACTCAGAGAAATACATGGCTACCCTGCAAGATCAGTGCTACTATGGCCTTTCTCGAAGACGCCGAGATTGATGTACTGCCTTGGCCAGCGAAAAGCCCTGATTTGAACGTTATTGAGAATGTTTGGGGTATTCTGGCTCGCTCTGTGTATGCCAAAGGACGCCATTTTGCCACACGCGACGAACTCATCGGAGAGATTCGTCGTTGTTGGTGCCAAATCGACCCCGCCTACCTCAAAACACTCGTCGATGCCAACAAGAATCGCTGAAGTCATCCTCAAGCGTGGCGCGTCAATTGACCGTTAGACTTACCCAAGAGAGTGCGTCTATAGAATGCGGCCAGTACATTTTTCACAAATGTGATGTCGTATAATGAATATTGCGTCTGTTCTCATGCCGCTTTAGTGAACCGTTTCTTGAGTTATGTCGATGGACATGCCCGACTTTCAAATCGATCGAAGCTCTGGGAACGGAGAAATGTTGAAAAAAGGGGGTGCGTCTATAGTTTGTGGCCACACTGTATCGCCAACCGCTGGCGCCCGAAATGTTGGAGTCAAATCGAAAGGGGTAATTCCCAAAATACTGCGCAGGTCTTCCACCGAGAGAAAAATGTCGACAGGGGAGCTGGCCATTGTACCTAGGCGCATACGCACCCTGCGGTAGGTTTCCGTATTTTGGGAAGTGATCTCACGGCGACGCGCGTCAGCGTGCTGGGCAATCATGCTGTCAATGTGGCCAAGTTGGTCCATTGTTGCATTCGAAGGGATTTCTACCGGGGCGGTCACGGACAAACGGGCAGCAACGACCCCCACATAGTCCGTTTGGAGTGGTCCGAGCACAACGTTTTGGTCGCGAATAAAATCCGCCACTCTAAAAGCAGCAGTCGCAATATTGCTTGACGTGGCGCGTCGAATTGCTGTGCTTATCGCTTTTCTAAATGTCAAAACAGTATTTTAGGCAATATCAATTAGTCAAACATTATTGTGATTTATGGGGTAGTGAAGCTTTGTTTCCGATGTAGACAAAAAGCAGTAGTTTGAATGATGCTTGGGCATTTCGAATCTTGCTGGCATTGTCCCATACTTGTTGGAGAACGTCCGAGTAGTTTTGCAACGTCAATTTAACGTATTTATCCTGCGTTGTGTTCGCAGCCGTCTTGACGTAGATGCCGACTGCTACGTCATTTGGCGTCATTCACGCGTCGGTGATGGACGTCGTCGCGGCCGCTGTTGCCGAGCATCACGCTGTTCCGACAAACACCAAGCACGACGAGCCATCCAAGTGTGCCCAATCAAATTGGCGCCTTGACTTACAACGCGTTGTTAAAAATAGGAAACGACGTTGCTTTGAATGAGCCCCAATGATGGTGTTCTTGCATGTTGACGTCGAGGGCTGTGCATCCACATGGAATCGTTTCGTTCCAGAAACCCTGCAAATGTGAAATGTGGGGCCAAGGATCCAGCTTCCCGGGGGAATACATCTGGCCACCAAGGAGTACTTAGTGTCTCTTGAGATGGCGTCCGTAACTTTTATAAATACACCTCTGCCCTCGATGAACACACTCCATTTTCATTGTATCCATGCGAGAGTTCCCCACTGGCAACGCAGGGATGTATGCCGCCGCTGCCGTTGGCCTCGTGTCCGTCCCGCTCTTGGCCGCCGCTTATTTCCATCAACCTGGGAGTGCCACATCGACACCCGTCATCAAATTGGTGGACGTCACGCTGACCGACGACGAGCTCATCAAGCAAGGCTTTGCGACCAAGAAGATCCCTGCCGATATTGATGTGATTGTAATTGGCTCGGGCATGGGTGGCTTGACGGCCGCTGCGGCCTTGGCCAAGGAAGGCAAGCGCGTCCTCGTGCTGGAACAACACGACGTCGCGGGCGGCAACACCCACACGTTTGAAGAAAAGGGATACGAGTTTGACACGGGGCTCCATTACATTGGCGGGTATTTGGACAACAAGGCCGTGCCATCCCGCAAACTCTTTGACTACATCTCGAACGACGGCATCGAATTCCAACAGTAACGTCGTCCCTTGTCGTCAAGGCAAGCGACACTTCTTTCGTAGCTTGGGCCGAATTGTCGACAGGGTTGTAGTCGGCAACGGTTCGCGCGACGAACTCGACTACACGGGAGACCTCCGCGACTTCAAACGCACACTCAAGCAGCGCTTTCCCGACGACCATAAGGCCATCGACGCCTATTTCAGCACGTTGGATCGCTCCCGCGGTAACACGGGCATCTTGTTTGCGCTGCAGCTTTGCCCAACGTGGGCTCGATCGATCTTTCGATGGTGGAACGCACCGCGCTTTGAATTTTACCGCAAGACCGCCGCGGAGGTGGCTGCGACCTTAACGACCAACCAAGACCTCCTCGGGGCCTTTACGTACAACTGGGGCGATGTAGGTGAACCGCCGGGCCGCGCGGCCTACGCAACCACCGCAAGCGTCCTGCAGCACTACTGTGGCGGCGGGTACTACCCGATCGGGGGTCCCAGCGTCATTCCCAAGAAGATTGCACGCGTGATCGAATCGCATGGCGGCAAAGTGTTGGTGCGGGCGCCGGTCGAAACCATTTTGATCGATGCCAATGGCGCGGCCTACGGTGTCCGCGTCAAGGGCCAGGACATTTTGGCTCGCACGATCATCAGCACGGCGGGGGCAACCCCCACGTACACCAAGTTCATCCCTGAAGCTCACAGCCACCGCATCGCGCATCTGGTCAAGGAACTCTCGAACCCAGACATGCAAGCCTGTGTCTCGCTCATGTCTCTCTTTGTGGGCTTCAAAGGCGACGCCAAGGCACTGGGCTTGCCGACATACAATGTGTGGAAGTACCCGTCGTGGCACCATGATGCCAATTTCAACGCCTCCAAGGTATAAACAACTCGCACCCGAGTTAATCCCAACAAATCTGACTAGGCCTCGCCCGACGCCCCATTCTGCGCCGTCTTCATGTCGTTCTCGTCGGCCAAGGACCCAACCTATGCGACGCGCTTCCCTGGCAAGCAAGTGGGGCTGGTCATCGCCCCCAGTTTCTACGACCACGTCGAGCAGTTCAAGGACGGCCGGGTCAAGCACCGCGGGGACACCTACGACGCGATGAAGGAATCGTGGAAAGAACGTCTCCTCACAACCTTCTTGGAAGAATTCCCCAAAGTCACGCGCGAGTCGATTGAAGTGCTGGAGCTGGGCACGGCGCTCACCAACGACTACTACCTTGGCACGACCCGCGGCGCTGTCTACGGTCTTGGCCACACGCCCGCCCGGTATGCCTCGGATGCAACCAACGTCCGCACGCCCATCGCGAATCTCTTCCTCTCTGGCCAAGACGTGATTGGGTGTGGTGTGATCGGCGCTGCCTACTCGGGCCTCGTCACCGCTGCCATCGTCGAACCCAAAGTCATACCCACGTTGGGTCGAATTTTCGGCAACTAGAGCCTGTACTATTCAACATGAGTTCGTATCCCATTAGCACCACTCGCGCGCGTGCGGCTTCTCTTCGTCATCAAGCGACTCGAGCCTTTTACGTCGCTATTCGTGGTCGTTGGTTCGTTTTCATTTGAATCCCACTTGAATAAAAAAATTCATTTATGTTTCCTCCTTCGCGAAGCTTCATCAGCGACCACCTGTTTCAAGGAAAACAGCCCACTGTCTGTGCCGTTTGGCATGTTTGCCAGTTTCGATTTTCTTTGCGCAACGACCCCAACAAGATGGACTTTGGCTTGACGTCGTTTGACGTCGACGCGATCACGTTCAATGTGTGCTTCCAACTCTCGTGGATGACCATCATGTACGGCATCAACATGGCGCGTCGGAACGGCTCGATGGTCGACTTTGGGTGGCCGTCGGGTTTCACCGTCATGGCCATCTACTACCTCGTCTACGGCCCCGGCGTCTGGATCCATCGCGCCGTCCTCTCGGCCATGTACATCTTTTGCGGCGTCCGCTTCATGTTTGGCTGGGTCAAACGCGGCCACTTGACGCAGGAAGACCACCGATGGGACGCGTGGCGCCACCACTGGCAGGCCAACGGTGGGTTTTTTGGCTCGACATCCATCCCGTTCAACTTTTTCTGCTTCTACCACTGCCAATCCCTCACGAACGCGCTCTTCATGTCCGTGCCGCTGCACGTGGCCGCGACCAACACGTCCCCGACGCTCTCGGCGGCCGAACTCGCGGGCGTTGCGCTCTGGGTCGCAGGTTTTATCTTTGAAAACACGGCCGACTTTCAACTGCGTGCGTGGAAGGTTCAGCACCGCGGCGTTACGAACGCCGTCATGCGCGATGGCCTCTGGGCCTACAGTCGCCACCCCAACTACTTTGGCGAGTTTTGCCTCTGGGTTGCCTACGCGCTCATGGCGTTTCCTGCCGCGGCGTATGGTCAACGTGTCTTGCTTCTCTGCTTGCCCGTCGTGGCCTACTACTACCTCGTGCACTTTACGGGCGCGTGGATGGCCGAGCAAGTCTCGCTCAAGAAACGCGGCGACGTGTACGCGCAGTACCAAGTCGAGACGCCGCTTTTGTTTCCATGGTGGCCACGCAAGGCCAAGTCGACGTAGACATCGACAGGATGTGTTGTTGCATTACGATAATGCATAAAGAAGCGATTGTTCACCCTGGAAACGAGACGAATTTCCTCATTTTCGTCATCGACTGGACACACATCGGTCACATGGTGTACCAACTTCTGGTGGTAAAAATACAATCCGCTGCCTTTTCCGTGGACACTCCTCGCCAAGCAAAACACGTACTATACACCTTCTGATTTCGGAGCGTTTGTGGCCTCCATGATGGAATTCCTCCTGGATACTAGTAGTACGAGCAAACGCAGTGTCCTGAACTGACACTGTGAAATTCACAGGGCTGCTCTCGTTGGTCGTTTCAGCCATTCATCTCTGTGCAGCAACTACACCCACAATACTCAACAGATGGCACTACTGGCCTACCACTTGATCACGACACTCAAGTGAACAGAAATCATAGTACTTTGCTTTCAAAAGGGCAATTCGAAATGATTCAGAGACAACCATATTCGATGGCATCAAAATGGCGGCTAACGCCCTTTCGCTCCATAGTTTGAGCCCAGAACGGTCTAACAATAACACATTTGGTGAGCGTCTGCCTAGCCACGATATCAAAACGAGAAAAAATGTACCAAAACGACTCAAATTTGAGGGTTTTACAGCAATGATTGACATGCAAGGACAACAAATTCACGAAAATCTCAAAATCATCCCCACGTTTGACCGATATTTGTGGAGAAGGTAGTCGTGGACATCTCGATTGTTCATTTTACAATTGGTCATGAAAGTCATCACAGACAACACTTCTTTGGTCGCCGCCGCTGCTGTCGGCCTGGTCACGGTTCCCTTGCTGGCCTACTACTACCAGAAGGGACCGTCGACGCGGCGCCAAGTCAAGTTGGTGGACGTCACCATGACCGACGATGAGCTGATCAAGCAAGGCTTTGCGACCAAGAAGATCCCTGCCGACATTGATGTGATTGTGATTGGCTCGGGCATGAGTGGTTTGACTGTCGCGTCTGCCTTGGCCAAGGAAGGCAAGCGCGTTCTGGTCCTGGAACAACATGACGTCGCGGGCGGCAACAACCATACGTTTGAAGAAAAGGGATACGAGTTTGACACGGGGCTCCACTACATTGGTGGACATTTGGACGACAAGACATGGCCGAACCGCAAGCTATATGATTACATTTCGGACGGCACGATTGAATTCCAACAGTACGTAACCATGTCCAACACTCTTTGAGCTGAATGGCTCGACGCGTAGTTTGGGCAAGGTTGTCGACAAGGCCGTCGGGACTCGTGCCGATGGCTCGCGGGACGAAATCGACTACACAGGCGACTTGGATGAATTCAAGGCGACGTTGAAAGCTCGCTTCCCCAATGACCACGAGGCCATCGACGCCTACTTGAAGGCGATTGCGGCCGCCCGCCGCAACCTCGGCGTCCCGTTTGGGTTGCAAATGTGCCCAACGTGGGCTCGTCCGCTCTATCGATGGTGGTACGCGCCCAACTTCAAATACCACCTCAAGACGGTCCAAGAAATCGCATCGACGCTCACGACTAATCAAGAACTCATCGGGATTCTCAACTACTGCTGGGGCGATTATGGCGATCCACCGGCCCGCGCGGCCTTTGCCATGACGTCGGCTCTTCTCAACCACTACCGCGGCGGCAGTTACTTTCCCATCGGGGGTCCCAGCGTCATTGCCAAGAAGGTCACGCGCGTGATTGAATCGCATGGGGGCAAAGTGTTGGTGCGGGCGCCGGTCGAAACCATTTTGGTTGATGCCAGTGGCGCGGCCTATGGCGTTCGCGTCAAGGGCAAGGACATTTTGGCCACAACGATCATCAGCACAGTCGGGGCGCCCGCTACTTTTACCAAGTTTATCCCCGAGGCGCACAGCCACCGCGTGACCCATCTGGTCAAGGAGCTCGCCAACCCAGCTGTGCAGTCGTGCTGCTCGCTCATGTCGCTCTTTGTGGGTTTCAAGGGCGATGCCAAAGCATTGGGTCTCCCCACGCACAATGTGTGGAAGTTTCCGTCGTGGCACCACGATGCCAACTTCAACGCCAACAAGGCTTCACCCGACGCGCCTTTTAGCGTACTCTTCATGTCGTTCTCGTCGGCTAAAGATCCAACCTATGCCACACGCTACCCTGGCAAACAAGTCGGGCTGGTCGTTGCCCCCAGTTTCTACGAACACGTCGAACAGTTCAAGGACGGCCGGGTCAAACACCGCGGGGACGCCTACGACGCCATGAAGGAATCATGGAAGGAGCGCCTCCTCTCGGCCTTCTTGGAAGAATTCCCCAAAGTCACGCGCGAGTCGATTGAAGTTCTTGATCTGGGCACGGCCCTCACCAACGATTATTACCTTGGCACGACCCGCGGCGCCATCTATGGCTTAGGCCACACGCCTGCGCGGTTTGCGTCTGATGCGACCAACGTCCGCACGCCCATCACCAACCTCTTCCTCTCGGGCCAAGACGCCCTTGTCTCTGGTATTCTTGGCGCCGCCTATGCGGGTCTTATGACCGCTGCTATTGTCGAACCGTCACTCACATCCAAGCTGGGCAAGATTTTTTCCCGCAGCTAAGTAGTAGATTTTGCTGCCACGACTGTTGTATCGGAGGTTTAATACAGTATTTGATACCGTGTGCTAGTTTTAATCGCAATTACCCAGGGCGCATGGGGTGCTTGTTCAAAGCTATCAAAGCTAATACTAAGACCATCTCCACGCATCGACGCTATATGCGAAGCAACGTGTGTTTTGCGTCTCTAACATGTAAACTTGCAGCACTCGGGGGTATATTAAGTGAGCCAAGGTACTCCACATTGTAGTATAACTCGAAGCACGTTTTTGTACATGTCGACGCCATCTGTTGCCGGTATTACTACAAGAATTTACCCATAGTAAACACCCTTTTGTCACCTTGAGCCTCCATTTGTCGGGTATTTGCTAGGAATACCACGTTGCACGGTCCAATATTGTATTTCGACAACTGGATGTCCGTAGTAAACACCCAAAGATCGCGTGTCGGGTATTTGCGTGGTCGCCATGTTTCACAGAAACTTGCTCGTTTCCATTTCCCAATATTCTCGGTCCCATGAAGGTAATCACCGACAACAGTTCCTTGGTCGCCGCCGCCGCGGTCGGCCTTGCATCTGTCCCGTTACTGGCCTACTACTACAAGAAGGAATCCAAACGCCCCATAAAATTGGTGGACGTCACGCTGACCGACGATGAGCTGATCAAGCAAGGCTTTGCGACCAAGAAGATCCCTGCCGACATTGATGTGATTGTGATTGGCTCGGGCATGAGTGGTTTGACTGTCGCGTCTGCCTTGGCCAAGGAAGGCAAGCGCGTTCTGGTCCTGGAACAACATGACGTCGCGGGCGGCAACAACCATACGTTTGAAGAAAAGGGATACGAGTTTGACACGGGGCTTCACTACATTGGCGGCCATTTGGATGACAAAAAGTGGCCCAACCGCAAGATGTTTGATTACATCTCGAACGACGGCGTCGAATTCCAACAGTAAGCTGCAAGCGCTCCATGTTTCTGATGCATCGCTTTGAGTAGCTTGGGTAAGGTGGTCGACGTGGCTCTTACGATCCGCGACGACGGCTCGCGTGACGAGCTCTTGATCACGGGCGACTTGGACGACCTGATTGGAACGCTCAAGACGCGCTTCCCCAATGACCACGAGGCCATCGACGCCTATTTCAAGGCCATCGCCGAGGCCCGTCGCAACATTGGCGTCACCTTTGGCTTGCAAATGTGCCCAACGTGGGCTCGTCCACTCTTTCGCTACTGGTACGCGCCCAAGTTCAAGTACTACCTCAAGACGGTCCAAGACGTTGTCTCGTCGCTCACGACTAACCAAGAACTTATCGGGATTCTCAACTACTGCTGGGGCGATTATGGCGATCCGCCAGCCCGCGCGGCCTTTGCCATGAATTCCGCCATCCTCAACCACTACCGCGGGGGCAGTTATTACCCCATCGGGGGTCCCAGCGTCATTGCCAAGAAGGTCACGCGCGTGATCGAGTCGCATGGTGGCAAAGTGTTGGTGCGGGCGCCGGTCGAAACCATTTTGGTCGATGCCAACGGCGCGGCCTATGGCGTTCGCGTCAAGGGCAAGGACATTTTGGCCAAAACGATCATCAGCACGATCGGGGCTACGGCCACATACACCAAGTTTGTCCCCGAGGCACATAGTCACCGTGTTGCGCATTTGGTCAAGGAGCTCGCTGACCCAGCAGTGCAGTCGTGCTGCTCGCTCATGTCGCTTTTTGTGGGTTTCAAGGGCGATGCCAAAGCATTGGGTCTCCCCACGCACAATGTGTGGAAGTTTCCGTCGTGGGCCCACCAAGCCAACTTTGATGCGAGCAAGGCTTCGCCCGACGCGCCATTTTGTGCGCTCTTTATGTCGTTCTCGTCGGCCAAAGACCCAACCTATGCAGCGCGCTACCCTGGCAAGCAAGTTGGACTTGTGGTTGGTCCCAGTTTCTACGACCACGTCGAACAGTTCAAGGACGGCCGGGTCAAACACCGCGGGGACGCCTACGACGCCATGAAGGAATCGTGGAAAGAGCGTCTCCTCACAGCCTTCTTGGACGAATTCCCCAAAGTCACGCGCGAGTCGATTGAAGTGCTGGAGCTTGGCACGGCCCTCACCAACGATTACTACCTTGGTACGACCCGCGGCGCGATCTATGGCTTGGGCCACACGCCTGCGCGATTTGCGTCCGATGCGACCAACGTTCGCACGCCCATCGCCAACCTCTTCCTCTCTGGCCAAGACACGGTCGCAGCCGGTATTATTGGCGCCGCCTACTCTGGTCTTCTCACGGCTGCCATTGTCGAACCGTCGATGGCGTCCAAGTTGATGCATATTCTTTCGCGCTCCAAATAGACGAAGTCACAGTTGTATATTTTGTCATGACTTGCCACGTGTTGTGGGGCTGCGATGTTGGAGATCCAATCCCTTGGGAACGCACACTCATCAACCTCTCAAACATCTTGGAGTGAAAATCAAAGCCACGTGCATGGTTGTGCCCACGTTTGACAGAGTTGCAGACCATCTGTATTGGTTCGGGCATTAGTGGCATGACTGTCGTGTCTGCCTTGGCCATGGATGGCAAGCGCGCTTCCTCGTGCTGGAGCAACACGACGTCGCGGGTGGAAACAACTATACGTTTGAAGAAATGGGGTATGAATTCGACACGTGGCTTCATTACATTGGCGGGTACTTGGACAACAAGACATGGCTGAAGCTTCATGGTTAAATCTCCCGTCGTGTAGTTTGGGCAAGGTCGTCGTCGACTATGGCTCAGAATTGTTTCTATATAAGTCAAAATTGCGTGTTTCATCAGCGTGTCAGTAGCTGGGTGCGGTCAAGATTGTCGAGCTTGATGGCATGCATTGGTAAGGTGCCACCACTTCAAACGGCAAGGTCAAAGTGCACGGAACTGTCTCTGAATTTTATTGGTGCGATCAAGAAAGGTCAATTGAAAGCATGGAGCCCCGCGATCAAGAAAACGGGAACTTCATGGAGCTGCAGCGTATTTGATTGGTCAGTTCGAAAGGATAGGTGTAGGGGATACATTTAAACGCACGTGATTGGCTCTTCTTGGTTGTGGGGTTGCTTGCGAATACCATGATTGTTCCGTCGACCAATCCTGTTGCGTCTGGTGAATGTTGTAGCGTCGACTATTCTTCTTGCATTTTAACGCGCTTGATTGGCTCTCCTGGTGGTGAGATTGTTCATGATTGAAGATGCTGTCGTTTTGTCCTCGATTGTTTCATTGACCGATCGTGTTGCATCCAGTGGACGTTCTATCGGCGCTTAAAGCGTTGGCTAAACTATTGAGCAAGGCTCGTTTTTTGTGAGCGTGTCCTACCATAATTATAGATCTGGAATGCCATCAACAATTCAAATGTTGCGTTGAAAAGTCACACAAAAAGTTTTGCTTGGTTTTGATTGGTCGATTTGATAGATTGGGTGGAGGAAACATTTCCAAAAAGTTGTGGTTGGTGGTAGCATGCACCCCACGATGCCCTTTTTGTTACATAGTGCCAACTAAAGCGCACTTTTACTTAAGAGATGAACGACAGTGTCCAGCCTCAATGCCGATGCCGATGACGCCTCACCCTGACTGAGAAGCCTTTTGGTTTTGACAATGCCATAGATTATTGGATAGAAAAACACAACAAAACATCGAACATTTTTGGTTCGTTTTCACCCATGACGTCGTCAACCTCTCATTGTTCAATTTGCCAAAGAAAGGAGGACCATGGACACTGTCTCCCAAAACCCAACGCTGGTCACGGCCGCGGCCGTGGGTCTGCTCTTGGCTGCCTATTTCACGCAAAGCGAGCCAACGACCCCTAGCCCTGCTGTCAAAAAGCCACGAGATGGCAGGCCAGTCGCCATCGCGCTGACCGACGACGAGCTCGTCAAGCAGAAATTTGCGGTTGAGAAGATTCCCGCCGACCTTGATGTGATTGTGATTGGCTCGGGCATGAGTGGCTTGGCTGCCGCCGCGGCCTTGGCCAAACATGGCAAGCGCGTCTTGGTCCTGGAACAACGCGACGCCGCGGGTGGCAACACCCAAGTGTTTGAACGGAATGGATACGAATTTCACACGGGGCTGCACTATCTTGGGGGCTACATGGACGAGAAGACCTCGCCAAACCGCAAACTCATGGACTACCTCACGAACGACAGCGTGGAATTTCAGCAGTATGTACCACCTTATGTTCCCAAACTCACAATCCAATCTTTTTAGTTTGGGCCCGATTGTCGACAAGGTCTTGGCTACGCGCGCGGACGATGGCTCGCGCGACGAATTCATCTACCCGGCAGACCCCGACGAGATCATCCAAAACCTCAAAGATCGATTTCCCAACGACCACGAGGCTGTGTATTCATTTATTCAAACGGTCGTTCGCGCATGTATGAGCGGGGGCATCACCGTTGGTTTGCAACTCTGTTCAACGTGGGCGCGGCCCCTCTTTCGCTGGTGGCATGCGCGAAGCTTTGAATTTCACGCCAAGACGGCCGCGGAAGTTGTGTCGCCACTCACAACCAACCAAGATCTCGCTGGTGTTCTCACTTATAATTGGGGCGATTTTGGTGACCCGCCTGGCCGGGCATCGTTTGCCACGATTGCAAGTATCCACCAATACTACCTTGGCGGGAGTTTCTATCCAGTCGGTGGCCCCAGCGCCATTGCCAAGAGCGTCACTCGTGTGATCGAATCACATGGCAGCAGAGTGTTGGTACAAGCACCAGTTGAAACAATCTTGGTTGATGCCAGTGGTACTGCCTACGGCGTCCGCGTCAACGGCAAGGACATTTTGGCCAAAACGATCATCAGCACGGTGGGGGCTCCAGCCACGTACACCAAGTTGATCCCCAAAGCACATAGTCATCGCGTTGCGCATCTCGTCAAGGAGCTCTCGAACCCAAACATGCAATCGTGCTGTTCGCTCATGACGCTCTTTGTGGGGTTCAAAGGCGACGCCAAGGAGCTTGGTCTCCATACGTACAATATTTGGAAGTTTCCGACGTGGGACCACCAAACCAACTTTGAAGTCAACAAGGTCTCGCCCGATGCGCCTTTCAGCATGCAATTCATTACGTTTCCGTCGGTCAAAGATCCGACGTATGCGACGCGCTTCCCCGGCAAGCAAGTGGCGCTTGTCATCGCACCCAATTTTTACGAACACGTCGAACAGTTCAAAGGTAGCGACATGATGGAACGCGGAGACGCGTACGAGTCGCTCAAGGCAATGTGGACGGACCGACTTCTCGCTTTCTTCTTGGAAGAGTTCCCCAAAGTCACACGCGAGTCGATTGAAGTGCTGGAGCTGGGCACGGCCCTCACCAACGATTACTACCTAGGCACGACCCGCGGCGCTGTCTACGGTCTTGGTCACACGCCCGCGCGATTCGCATCGGATGTGACCAACATCCGCTCGCCCATCAAAAACTTCTTCCTCTCTGGCCAAGATACCCTGGTATCGGGAGTCGTGGGTGCTGCTGCATCGGGAATGCTCACAGCCGGCACTATCGAAGCTGATGTGATGACGAAAATGAATGCTCTTCTCGCCATGTAAACCCAAAGTACATTTTACGAGTAAACTTGAATGTCTCATGTGAGTTTGCAATCAAGTCAATGCGGTCGATCCAGGCAGCCCGACACAATCGAGTGATATATGTTTACGCTGGTCTACGCTGTTGTAACGTACGTCTACGCTGTTGTCAAGAATGCCTCCGTTACAGGAACCCAATTCGCACGACGGACACGTTGCTCCACGGGGGACGCTTGAACGACGAATAGTAGTAAACCACGAGTGTACTTCGTGTGGCCAACAAAATAGCAATGGTGGTCATCCAACTAAGAGAGTCGCGCCGACTGCTCTTTGTGCCCTGGGTGTCAAAGCATCCGTTGAACTTGGACGAAATTCAATGTTCCATAACAATCGAGAATCAACCTAAAATCGATGCCGTTCTCATGCCATGGCTGGTCAGCTATGGCCTCTCCCGCATCCCACATTTGGTCACTTCGTTGTCCCACACAGCGACCCTTCTTTTGGAATATGGAGCCTACCACGGCCGCCTCGACATTCCATAGAACTTTCAATCAAAAACGAAGGACTCTATGAAGTCGTTGTTTCAATTTTAAAACGCATAATGTGAGAGTTGGAGGTGTTTGCGACTAATACAGCGCATCATCTAAGGAGCTGATGTAATTTAGTTGTGTTGATCGAAATCAGTGTTCTTCTACTATAGATCAGTATCTTCTCGTGAAACATATCCACAGTGTTGGTGTTGGCTTTGGTCTAAATCGTCGACCTCTCTCATTAATTTCAAACCAGTAGTGGAATACTCTGGCCATCGAACACACGTGCACTCGGCGAAGGCTGTGTTTTCTTGTTGCTCATTGAGTTTTTTTCGGTCGGTCGCTGTTTTATATGAAATGTATATACTTTGTCGTCGTGTGTGGCAGCTCACAATTGTATCTCACTTGTCGGGTTGATCCATTGGTTTGATATCACAATAATATATATTTGACGTCGTTTTCTCTCAAAAACGCTTTTTATGACCTGATTGTGCACATATCTCTCACGACATACTTTGACCTGGCAGTTCGCGATGTTTTATTTCAAAATCAACGATTTTCGTAAAAAGTTCTCATGATCAGGATGTCCTTGAAGCCGACGATGGATCACTTTGCACAACAGTGATGCGGCACCTCAAAACCCCAGTTTTTTCTTTGAAAATGGGGACTGAATGCATGTCACCTCGTCGAACATGGAAACCGTGGCTATGCTTGCCTCGACGCCCTCCCTCCGGCACAAGGACGAGCACTCGATCATGGTAGCGCCGCCTTGCTTCAAAGACGCGCTTGGCCAAACCACTCGTAGTGACTGCTCGCATAGACAAGCCTAGTGCATTTTCAGCCACAGCATCCAAGGGCAACTCCCGGTAGATTAAATACATGGTGGTCGAGAGAACCAAGTGTTTCCTGACGTATTTGAACCAGCAGTTGCGCAGTTGATTTGAGGTCATGACCGAATGCATTGAATTGAAAGCTGAGCAACTTCACTTTGCATAAGCTCGCTGACGGCATCTGCGAAACAGAATGGTTGCTTGAGCAATTTTGAGCACAGATCTCCCTTCAAAACAGAGCCAATCCCTTGTCCTTCCGCTTTGAATTAATGGGAAGGCTTAACGAAGGGTCGCTCGTCATTACCGAGACAATTACAAAGCGTGGATGAATTCTTCGACCACCAGTACGGATCGAAAGGCGCCCAAGTACACACAGTGATACATTCATCTAACGTTACATGGGACATCGAGTAAACCAACCACCTCCTTCTGTCTGGGCTGCAACACTACATGCCGAAAATTGCGTTCAACTGTGGCATCACGTTCGGTTCGACGATGGTTGCAGTGATGAGCCCTGTGTAGGCAGCCCCGACAATACTACAACCCATGACGTCTTGGCCCGAGAGGAAGAGATTTGGGATGGGCGAACGGATGCTAGTCACGTCCGAGGCATACCGCGCAGGTGTGTTGTAGCGATGTGGACGGATGTGTGTGCCGTCTTGCCAAGCTTGCCAGGTGTGTCCCAGGCCACACACTCCCAGCCCACGAAGTCCCCTGAACAATGCACCCAAAGCCCTCGGATGTGCCATTTCCGAGGGCACACCCAAAGTATACAAACCTGCATAGTAGAGTAGAAGTAGAACGAAAGAGGTAGAACCCATAAGGTAGATGTGGCTCGGAAAGCCGAGCCATACCAAAGTAATTCAGTTTTCAATTTGCCAAGTTACTTTCTGAGTCCCT
>VJMH01006929.1:0-11881 GCA_009835185.1 Aphanomyces stellatus | reverse complement strand
TACCCCGTCAATCCATTTGTCAAGACGGTCGAGAAGTACCATGTTGGCTGGGGATCCGAAACCGTGATTGGCGCGGCAGCCACAGTGCTCAAGGCGGTCAGCGATGGTGACATCAGCCGCTTTTACGTCATTGGTGGTTGTGACGGCTACGAAGGCGAGCGCAGCTACTACACGGATTTGGCAGCGGCGCTTCCATCCACGAGCGTCGTCTTGACGGTCGGCTGTGGCAAGTTCCGCATCAACCACTTGGATATGGGAACCATTGGCGAGACGGGCATTCCCCGCTTGTTGGATTTGGGTCAATGCAACGACTCGTACTCTGCCATCCAAATCGCGCTTGCTCTGGCTCAAGCCCTTCAATGCGGCGTGAACGACCTCCCGCTCTCCATTGTGCTTTCGTGGTTTGAGCAAAAGGCCGTCGTCGTGCTCCTCACGCTTTTGTCCCTCGGCATCCGCAACATTCGCGTGGGTCCGAGCGTCCCGGCGTTCCTCCGCCCGTCCATTTTCAAGGTTTTGCAGGAGCGGTTCAACCTCATGGCCATCGGCGCCGACGTCCACCACGACATCGCCAACATGGTCGCAGGCGACAAAGCACACTAGACATAAGTTAGAAATTCGTTATTCACCACAACGTAGTTGCAGTGTTGTCGTTGCAACTGGCTGAGACTGCCGCCGGCCTTTCTCGTCGTGGCGATGCCGAGACGGCGGATGATTTTGAATTCTGGCGCGTGAATATCCGGTTAATATCCACTATTTAACCGGATGCTTGTCGCGAGCAACCGTTTCTCGTTTTTGCGTCCATGAATGGGCTGGTCGGGGATGGAGATGCATCCAACTACACCGAGATGGAGGGGAATCTTCATGTGCGGGCAAAGAACATGAATGTGTGGAAGAAGCGCCGCTTTGTGCTCTCTGGGCAAGTCCTGCAGTACTTTTCGCTCAAGAAACCGCAGAAAGGAATGCTGGAAGCATTCGCGGGATTGGCGCTGCCGGCCAAGAAGCGCGAAGATCATGTGTTCGAATTGGTCCAAAGCAGCATCAAGACTGTGCACGAGTACTTGTCCAGTCGCTCGCACTCGTTCCAGATCTCCTCGCCCTCGTTCTTCCTCCTCCTCCACGCCGACTCGCAAGACGAAATGACGCAGTGGGTGATTCGCTTGCGCCATGCCGCACAGCACAGCTCCCCCCGCATCGACCGCGTCTTGCAGCGCATCGGTAGTCCCTCGTACCACTCGTCCAACAGTCTCCTCTCCCCATCGTCGGCGATGATCAAAGTCGCGGCCCAGTCCCGCGAAGACGACATTCAAGAATTCCACGTCATGCAAAAGACCGACCTGCACAACGTCACGTCCAATTGCCGCTGTGCGTCGGAGCGCTTGCTTGTCAAGTACGCCATCTACCTCCAGGGCAAGCAGCTCCCGCGCGGAAGCGTCCTCCTCGCCATCAACGGCACGCCCGTCGCCCAGCCCGCGCAGTCGACCTTGCGACACCTCCTGTACGGCACGCCGCTACCCGCGGTGCTGCAATTCCTCCGCTGTCGTCCCAAAGTCGGCGTCCTCAAGAGCCAATCCTACGAGGCGCTTGGAAGCATGCTCAAGATCACGACGCGGGGCACGGCCATCATGGGATGGAAAGACTTGGCGTGTGAAATCGACGGCGGCGACTTTGTCTGCGCGCGGTTTCTGCCGCCGTCGGCGTCCGCGACCGCCACGTCTCTCGCCAAATGGGTCCTGCCCGAGAGCATGGGCCTCATGCCGTCAGCGGCGGCGGCACCCACGACCCAGGACCGATCGACCGCGACCAAAACCGCCATGGCACTCGACGGCGCGACCGTACGCCTCGTGCACGAAGTGCTCTCCGGCCGGCCATGCTGCTTTCTCCTGAGCAATGCCACGACCAGCCTCCTCTTGCAAGCGTCGTCGGAAGACGAGATGGTCGACTGGATGGGCGCGCTCGTCCACGCGATCGACGTGGCCAACGGCGTCCTCGTAGGCAGCGACAAATCCATCGATGAGTCGGACGATACCTCATCAACATCGTTCTTTCCCCACGCGACAGGCATCGCGCGACATCTCCACACGACACAAGAGGCGCTCCTCTTTGGCCTCTCATCATCATCGTCGCCCGCAGCGGTGTTGGATCAACCCGAACTCGTCCGCATCCTCACGTTTTGCCAACAAGAAGGCCGGTACACCGAGGCGTTGCAAATGCTCGGCCAGTATACGACCCTTCGAGCGCAGTACTGGCCGCATATTTTTGCGTGGGCGTTGCCGCCGGCCGTCGACGCCGCCGCCGTCGCCGAGCTCGCGACGAGGCCCATTTCCGACGAGTAGGCACTCCATTGTCTGTCGACGCTCACCATCGACACATAGAGACAGGACGCAGGTGGACAAAGACATTCCGCGGACCGCGGGCTGGCTCGCCAGTTCCGACGGCGCGCCTCCGAAGACGGTTCACGCGCCCCCGGACCGCTTGGACGCGCTGCGCGGAATCCTCCATGCCTTCATCGCGTCGTCATCGCCGCAAATGGCGTACCTCCAAGGCTTGAACGGGATTGCGTTCGTCCTCCTCGAGGTATTTAACGACGACACGGCGCGAGCGTTTGGTTTTCTCCATGGACTCGTCCACGGCGTCCTTCCGTCCATTTTTCAATCGGCAGCGTCAACGTCGTCGGCATGTTCGAGCCCCAATGCGCTTGTCCAAACCGGCGCGCAGCTCGAAAGCATGGTCCTCGCCTACCTTCCCGCGCTCTCGACCACGTTTGAGCATGTGGGGCTCCCCGTCTTCCTCCTCGCGTACAAGTGGTTTCCCACGCTCTTCTCGGACGTGTCGCTCCAAGCGAATCGCAAACACAACCAGCTTCGCTACGAGACCCTCCTCCTCGCATGGGATGTATGCATGCTCCTCGGCGTCGAGGGCATCTACTGCGTCGCGCTCGCGCTCTTTGCCGCCGCAGACCATGCGATTCGCGCGCTCGGGCGGCCTCTCCTCGCCGAAGACGTGAGCGGGGCCTTCACGACCGTCCTCGCCAACCTCTCACCCGACGACCTCGTCGTGCACGTGTGTGAAGTCATGGAAACGTGTCAGCACCCGCTGCTCCTCCAGATGCGCGAGAGCCACCACCGCTGTCTCCACGTACCACTCACGGTGAAAAACCTGGACACGGGCCAGCTCTTTGGCGTCGGCGCCAATGCAACGCTCGTGCCGCTATGTGACGGCAACGTCTCGGTTCAATAACAACATCTAAGTTAAAACACGGACGCGGGGACGGTCGACGCGTCGGCGGCCACGGGCACCATCTCGTGAAACACATCAAAATCGACCCAGACGCCGTGTGTGACGGGGTGCCGCTTGACGCACGGGACAAACATGTGGTCCCACACAATGTCTTCGAGCCGGTACGAGTGGCGGGCCTCCACCGACGATGAGAGAGGGTGGTTGATAGAACTACTACCTGGGCCGTGTTGGACGTTGTGCTGTCTTCGCCCTCGAGGAGCGCGACGACTTCCATGTTGGTGGCCTCAAAGTGGGCTTCGATCATGGCCTGAGTGGGCTGCAACGCGATCGGAACGGCAGAGTTGTAGTCGCGGTTGCCCGTGTCGTGGTCGACCGCGCGTTGGAGGGGATTGGGAAAGGCCGCGGCGGTCGACGCATCGTCGGACGACGATGTGGCGAGGCAGGCTGGGGGAAAGAGCGGACTCCATTGGTCGATGCGATGGACGATGAGTTGCGGCATCGCCATGAGCAAGTACGGGCCCAAATCGTCGTCGGGCTGCTGCAGCCGCATGCTGTGGGTTTGAAAGAGCGCCGTCTCGGTGCCGTCGGCGCTGACGTCGTCCCGCACGGCATAGCAACGGATGTGGGCTTCCACGAGCTACACACACATGATCATTTGACATCGCGGGATGAAGGGGTGGGACGACTTGATGTTTTCGGCGCTCGCACACTTGGAAAATGAAATAATACTCGCCGCGGATTTTGCGAATGACTGCGTGCGCAGTAAAGACGATCGAGTGCGCTCGCGTCTACGGGGAGTGGGCGGACGAATGCAACGAGAATAATGCAACAGACCGACGCGCGGGAAAAGTGGATAAAGAACATCCCGACCAAGAGCGCGTTGATGAAGATGCCCGAGAAGCTCTGCATGAGAATTTAGTGATGGAGCAACATGAATGACGTGCCTCCAACGTGAGCAAAAGTGCCATGGACCCACACCCGCCGTAAAAGATATCGTTTGTGGGGGCGCCGTACCCAATTGTCATCTACGAGGATGCAGCCATGTATTCATCGGATATGTCGCGTACGATGGTTTCGATGGAGAAAATGTACGCTTCCGTGAGGCTCTTGATCCCGACGTTGCATTCCGGGTCTTTCCATGACACGACGAGGTACGCCACGGCGAAGAACAACGTCACAGAGATGTAGGTAGCAATGACCCCGAGGATCAACGTCGGTGTCTTGACGTTGATCAATGTGTGGTAGAGATCGTTCCAATAGATTTGCTGCCAGTTCCCCCCCGTGCGCACGATGCTACAAGCGCACACAACACAATCATCTCGACTGTGGTGCTGACAAACACGTACTTGAGAACGCCTCGCGACATTCGCCCCGGTGAAGGGCGGCCTGGAGTCTTCACCACAGGTTTACCAGCGCGATCAACAAAGCGGGCCGCGCGCGGCGGCATTCGATTCTTCAAACACTGCGGTAGCATGGCATCGTCGTTCCCCATGATGATCCAAAGTTCAAAACCAAAATGGACTGCAAGTGCATTTCTTCATTTCCGGATATATGACCAAATTATCCGTACTTCTTTACGACACAACACAGAAAGCGAGGAAGAGACAAGACAGCGACATAGTATTACACGACTATCATGTTTCCGTCAGTCTCACGGCGTCCGCCCAGCGGCGTCGTGTGGTGGAACTTGTCAAAGTCGATGAGGGCGCCGTGGGTCGAGGGGTCCCGCGTCACGCATCGGTCAAAGACGTGGTGCCAGCGCAGGTCATGCGGCGTGTACGAGAAGCGCGCCTGCATTGTGTTCCCCGTCGTCGCGTCCGTGCCTTCGAGCACGACAATCACTTCGAGCTCCGTGAGGAGGAGGTGCTGTTCGATCTGATCTTGCGTCGGGCGGCCAATCAAACCCGCGGGGTCTGTGTTGTAGTCGCGGTTGCCGTTGTCATGGTCGACGGCGCGCTGGGGCGGGTCGGGGAACCCTGGGTAGATGGACGCGTCATGTGGATGACACTGCTCCGTCACGAGCGGGAGGCACTGGCGCGGGAAGAGCGGGCTCCACGGGTCGATTCGATGCACGACGGTCTGCGGCAGCGCCATGAGGAGCATGCCGCCGAGACTGTCGTCGGGTTGTTCCAGCCGCATCGGGTGCGTCTGGAAGAGCACTTCGTCGTCGCCCGTGGCGGTCACGTCGTGGCGGACCGCGTACAGCCGGACATGCGCTTCCACGAGTTGATGGCGCCGGCGTTCGCACACTTGAAACATGAGGAAAAACTCGCCGCGGATTTCGCGGACCACGGCCACGGTCGAAAAGACGATCGAGTTGGCGCGTTTCTACAGCGAGTGAGCATGACGCGGTATTGGACGAGACGAACCGTGGCGCGGGCAAAGCGGACAAAAAACATGCCGACGCAAATGCTGTTGAGGAAGATGCCAGCGATGGACTCGAGCGTGAGGAGCGCGGCCATGGACGAGCAGCCGCCGTAAAAGATGTCGTTGGTTGGGGCGCCGTACCCGATCGTCATCTGCGCAGAGTGGATTGAGGAAAGACTGGAGGAGTGACACACGTACGATCGTTTCAACCGAAAAGATGTAGGCTTCCATGAGTGTCGAGATGCCAACGTTGCAGCGCTCGTCGTGCCGCGAGACAGAGTAATAGCACACGGCAAAGAGAAAAACGACAAACGTGTACTGGCACGAGGCGTCATGGGCGTGTCAGGAGAGGACAGTGTACCGTGAGGAAGATGCCGGCGAGGATGTGCTTGGTGTTGGTGTAGATGATGGAGTGGAAGATGTCGTCCCAGTAGATTTTGCGCCAGTTGCCACCCACGCGCTGGACACTACGACACAAAACAGGTCGGTCACATCGATGGAGGAAGTCGGCGGCACTCGTACTTGTAGAATCCCTTGGTCGTGTTGCGCTGGTACCCATGAGGGTTGAACGAGCCGGCGCGGTCTAAGAGGCGCGTTGCGGGAGCATTCACAAAGCCCCCGTTGTTCGTCGAGATGGACGAGTAGTCCACCGTCTTGCGTCCTAGCAAGAGGGGTTGGTGCATGGACGAGTTGGAGTTGGAGAATGAAGCACCATACGTCGTCCTCGCTGTGGCGTCCGCTCTCTACACAACAATGCGCGGGATGCAAGATTGGGAGATGCGACGCTCGGATTGGTGCATTCAGTGACATCCTAGCCAATCAAATCCCGTTGTTCCATCAACTCTCTCTCAATGGAAGAGTTCATTCGAGAACGCAACCATCGACAAGGCCGACAACTTGGATCGGTAGTACATCCCATTCATGTGAGCAGGACATTCCGATTGCTTTGGATGGAGGATACAAGCAGGCGTTCGATCAGAGGACTTGCGATCCTGCACGGGTTGTTTGTTGAAGAAGAATCTCTGTTGAGCCACTTGGAATGGAAATATCCAATCAAAACACTCTGTCGTGATACACGCGAGAGTATACCATGAGATCATGCATTTAAATTTAAGGAGGAAAATTAAAAATTACCTTTATATTCATTCATAAGGCATTATATTTGATGTAGTAATCTCGTCGTACAAATTTTTTAACGCACATTCTTTCAAGATTGAAAGCTTGGTGTTTGTATGCTGGTTCCTGACCATGTGAAGATTGGGAAATTTGCCATGACAGTCGCCCAAGACGGCATTTCCGGACCTGGCCCCGCAGACCCCATGTCCCTTCAAGTGCCGACGGACTCGCGGCATTTGTTGGAGAAGCGTGTGGACATTCACGTCACAAATGGACACACCTTTGACGACACACCCAAGCCGCCGATGGTGTCGCGCATCCTGGATCGCGGCGGGCACTTTGATCATGACAAGGCAAAAGGATCGACGACGGCAGGGACATACAAGTACGTCCATGACCAAACGCATGTTTGCTCATGTGTTTCTTCCTAGTATCAAGCGCACGGGGGGGAATTGGCGCCAGATTTACTGGGACGACCTCTTCCACACAGTCATCAACACTCGCACGAGCCGCGTCATTTGCGGCGTCTTCGTCACGGTACATCGATGCCTTCATCCCATTGCATCCTTCACCCGATCTCACGTTCTAGTATGCACTTGTGATCTTCCTTTTTGCCTTGTGCTATCGGTACATCTCCGTCAACGACCCACGCTGCAACGTCGGTATTTCCACGCTCATGGAAGCGTACATCTTCTCGGTCGAAACCATCGTACGTGTGTCATGTTCTCCTGCATGCACTTCTTATCGTCGCGACTCTAGATGACCATTGGGTATGGTGCCCCCACGAACGACATCTTCTACGGCGGCTGCGGATCCATGGCGGCGCTCTTGACGCTCGAATCATTCTCGGGCATTTTTCTCGACGCGGTCTGCATCGGCATGTTCTTTGTCCGCTTCTCCCGCGCCACGGTACGCGATGCCCTCTGACCCTGGATGACGCATTGGTAGACCCGTGCGTGCTCTGTTATCTTTACGAACCATGCTGTGATCCGCAAGATTCGAGGCGACTACTATTTGATGTTTCAAGTATGCGAGCGCCGCAAGCACCAGGTAGCGTCCATGCATGTAGATGATTCTCCATTCATGCGCGTAGTTGGCGGAAGCGCATCTCCGTTGTTACGCCGTGCGCCATGAAATCAGCGACGACGGGACGGAAGAAGCGCTCTTCCAGACCCACCACATGCGCATCCAGCAACCGGACGACGACATTGGTGCCTTTCTCCTTATGGCATTGCCTCAAGTCGTGGTACGGTGTCTTGGCATCCTGTAGTTTGTCATGTGACGCTCAACAGGTGCACCGCATCGACCCATGGAGCCCACTCTTTCCCCGTGAATGTCGACCAAAGGAGTACGACGCATCAACTTGTGCCGCATTTCCAGGTACTTGCTCGTCGACATGCATGGACTCATGCACTTTGAAGATCCATCGCAGCGCGCCATTGACCATGAGAATGGAAACCGAGACTACACCGACGGCGCCGTCGTCCCGGACAAGCCGACCCAAGAGCAGATCGAGCGCCATTTGAAGCAATCTGAACTGGAAGTTCTTGTCATTCTTGAAGGCACAGACAGCACGACGGGCAACACCATGCAGGTACTAGTCGCAGTTGTATCTTTTCCAATGCTGATTGCCCGTCTGTCATGCAGGCCCGTTTCTCCTACGCAACCTACGACATCAAGTGGAACCATACATTCGCTCGATGCGTGAGCCGCCACCCCGAGACGAAAGGCGCGCTGATCGACTTTGACAAGTTCCACGATGTCCGGCCCGCGCCGCTGGATTGCGCGCGCGATGTCTCGGTGTCTGTGTTTTGAAAATATGCAATCGAAGTTAACTTGCTTTAAATAGTGTCATATGACATTATTTGAATTCTTGGTCCTGAAACTACGAAAGTGCAGCCAATCAAGTGTTTGGGTAGGAATCAGAATTCGATCTGATTGGCTGTTGTCGACATACATTCGTATTTAAAATTTCGAATTTGGCTCGAATTTTCTGTGCAATTAAATTCGAGGTCGAGCGCGTGGAAAAGAAGAAAAAATGTATGGCGAGGCGAGCCCATGTCGAAGTATTTGGCCGATTTCACCGAAGTTTTCACATGACAGGTCTGCTCGAAGCAACAGGGGCGAAGCAACCGACCGACGTCGAAGGAAAGGGGCCCGTGAAGAAAGAACGCCATCGGCTCAATGATCAGCAGCGCGTGGACATCATCCGAGCGGTGGAGCGTGACCCGACCCTCAAGAACGTTGAGCTCGGACGCCGGTACAACATCACGGAAGCCGCGATTCGCCAGTTGCTTCAGAAGAAGGACGTGATCCTCGAACGGTACATGAAGTCCAACCCGGCTGACGAACTCGGCGTGTCGAAAGACCGTGGCGGCATGCCGTCGATGGAAGACGCGTTCATGAATTTGAACCCAACCCCCGTTGCACCACCGCCGCAGACGTTGCCGTCCGGTGGTGGGGGCGGCGGCCGCGGTGGCCGCAAGGGGAAGCTGCGCCTCAATGACGACCAACGCATCGCAATCATCCGCGCCGTCGAACGCGACCCGACGCTCAAAAAGGTCGAATTGGGTCGTCGCTACAACATCACCGAGGCGGCGATCCGGCAGTTGCTGCAGAAAAAGGACAAAATCCTCGAACGCGTGGCCAACGGCATTTCGCACGTGGGTGGCGGTGGCGGTGGTGCCGCCGCGGCGACCCATGGGAAGCGCAAGCAGGCGGCCGCATCGGCAGCGTCCGTCTCGGCCGCGACGTCGCTCGCCATGAGCGAAGCGTCGGCGGCGTCGTTGGACTCGGAATTGTTTGCGTGGGTCACGGCGTTGCAGTCGCGCAACGTGATCGTGCCGCCGTCCATGATTCAGCGCAAGGCGAAGGAACTCGCCGACAAATTTCCGTCGAGCGATTTCAAGCCGTCCCAGGCGTGGTACAGCAAGTTTGCGGCGCGATACCACATCAACGTCCACGGGCCGCCGTCGTCGGGCCCGTCGTCGTCGTCGTCATCGTCGTACGCCAACATGACGGCGCTCGACATGCAAGTTCAAATGAAGCAGCTCCGCGACAAGATCATGCACTACAGCCCCGACCGGATCTACAACATTTGCGAGACGTCGCTCTTTTACCAGCTCGTGCCGTCGTACAACATTCTCTGTCCGTTCGAATCGGCCGAGGTCCAGCAGCGAAAAATGGAGCGCGTCTCGCTCGTCGTGTGCGTGAACGCGACGGGGACGCACAAGATCCCGCTGCTCATGATTGGCAAGGACAAGGCGCCGCTCTCGTGCGGCTTTAAGAGTCTGCCCGTGCACTACGTGGCGCAACTCAAGGCATGGATGGACGTGACGGTGTTCAACCACTGGGTGCACCACATCTTTGTGCCCGAGGTCAAGAAGCGGACGGCCGAACCGATCTTGTTGCTGCTCGAGCACGGCCCGCAGTACCACGAATTCGCGCTCGACCAAGTCACGGCGAGCTACGTGCCAATGAATTTGGGGTCGCGGTTCCAGCCGCTCAACATGGGCGTCGTCGACGCGCTCAAGAAGGAATTCAAAAACGCTGTCTTCCTCGACCTCATCGCCGTGCTCTCGCTCCCCGACACGAAGCGCCTCGAGCTCGAACAGCGCGCACGCAGTCTGCCCAAGGGCGCGGCCGGCCTCGCGTTTGGCCGGTCGCCGCACGTGTACGACGCGATGCTCGCGGTCAAGGCCGCGTGGGATGGCATCCCGCGGCCCGTGATTCAGAATTCGTGGGCCGCGTCGACGTGGGTCCCTGGCCTCGAGGTGCTTGGCGAGCACAAGGAGTGCCACATCGTGCATGACATGTGCGCGATGCTGAGTTGCATCTCGCTCAGCAGCACGTACGGCGAGATCTCGACCGAGATTGTCGAGTGGATGGCGATCGACGACAACGACTCGCGCGTCTTGAGCGACGAGATCAAGCGCGAAGTGGACGAGTTGCTGCACGGCCCGTCGACCCGGTCGTCGCCGTCGTCAAGTGCGTCGTCGTCGCTCCTCCACGACATGTCGATGCCGCTCGACCCGGCCACGCCGTGGATTGGCGACGAAGCGTTTGTCGCCATGGTCATGGCCGTCGAAGACCACATCACGCACCCTCGTATCCAGACGCTCGTGGGCGACTCGTATGTCCAGTCGGCCGTCCAGTCGCTCCACGGGATCATCCGACAGATGCGCCGCGACGCCCTCCTCCAAAAGTCGAATCGCACCGTCGAATTGTAGCAAATGTAGTTTCAGTCTCATCGTCCCTTCATCCTTGTTGAACATGTGTCGTGCACTCGCGAGGAAAACCTCTATTATTTCATACGCCGTGTAAGAGATGTGAAAGGTCACACAGTTCAATTGCCATCGCACATTGCGATATTCCGGATAACAATAGTTAGTAACCGGACAATATCGCAACAATTTTTCCGCGCACTTTTTCACTTTTCATTGGGATCCAAGAAGGCATGCAGGGGCGAGTTGCGCTCCACATGCAAAGACTTGGTGAAAACGAAAAAATCATGCAATCAACACAATCAATTACAATAAGAAACAACGATATATGCCTAGGGTACAACGACTTTGTCCCCCGTGACCATGTTCGCGATGTCTTGGTGGACGTCGGCGCCGATGGCCATGAGGTTGAACTTTTCGTGTAAAACCTTGAAAATGGACGGGCGAAGGAACGCCGGGACGGTCGGACCCACGCGAATGTTGCGGATGCCGAGGGACAAAAGCGTGAGGAGCACGACGACGGCCTTTTGCTCAAACCACGAAAGCACAATGGAGAGCGGGAGGTCGTTCACGCCGCATTGAAGGGCTTGAGCCAGAGCAAGCGCGATTTGGATGGCAGAGTACGAGTCGTTGCATTGACCCAAATCCAACAAGCGGGGAATGCCCGTCTCGCCAATGGTTCCCATATCCAAGTGGTTGATGCGGAACTTGCCACAGCCGACCGTCAAGACGACGCTCGTGGATGGAAGCGCCGCTGCCAAATCCGTGTAGTAGCTGCGCTCGCCTTCGTAGCCGTCACAACCACCAATGACGTAAAAGCGGCTGATGTCACCATCGCTGACCGCCTTGAGCACTGTGGCTGCCGCGCCAATCACGGTTTCGGATCCCCAGCCAACATGGTACTTCTCGACCGTCTTGACAAATGGATTGACGGGGTA